>BMAW01041155.1:654242-667622 GCA_019974015.1 Nephila pilipes | reverse complement strand
ATATATATATATATATATATATATATATATATATATATATATATATAATGTGTGTGTGTAATTGTTGTCTGTGAGTGATTTGTTTCATAATAAAATATTATTACACTAACGGTTAACTTTACTGAATCTGATTCCTTCTCCATAACTGGCATTAAACAGAAGCTCAACGGCCTCCCACAACTGAGTCTCTGAAGTCCTCATGAAGTTCGATGTGAAGGCTAGGAAAACGAAGTATGTTTCATGTTTCAAAAAGTTGAAATTCGCAGCCAATTGCCATCCCTAGCTCTACAACATCATTAATTAAAAGTGAACGAAACTCTTCAAATGGACATCTTGATAGAACATACTCGCATTTGTGTTTACTTTCTGCTAAATCCTAATTAAACTGTCTTTTTGAGCATCACTAAATAAATTCGATTATATCATGGATTTGACTCATTTAATTTACTCATGAACGTGACATAATATATTATTGTAATTTGAGATAAATGCATTGTTATTTTATGATAGAATCATGTATCTAAACTTCAATTGTATAATTCCGCAAGTTTAAGTGTTCTTCAAAAATTCATCTGTTAGAAGTTTTACTAATTTTCTTCGAATGTGAGATAAAATTCTGCAATTAGTATTACTTTATAACATTACTTTTCAATTATTGTTTGAGCATTATAACGGTATATTTCGTTATTTTCTTATTAGTCTGTCTAAACTATTCAATTTGCTACATATTTAAGACAAGAAGCAATTTACTATATTTACATCGAGACAAGCTCTTATATAAAACTTCTATTTTCTATTCTTCAGTTTTAGTTTTGAGAACGAAAGACAAATATTTTAGTGGAGATATTATATAAAATTTTGTTTCTGACCCACAGGAAAAAATAGTTTTATAAATTATTAAAACTTTAAAATTTATATGAAAATATAAGATAACTTGTGAACTATAGCAAAAAGAAATATATTCGAGCTCGTTATATACGAGTATGCTTTGGCTTTTCTAAGACAAGTTCGTGTTACAATTGTGTATTGTCATTTTTTTAAGTGATGCCAAAATAAATTTGATACTGATTCATTGGTTAGTTTTATTTGCTGTCACGTCGAATTGTCCCACCATCATTGAGATTAGGATTTGTGATTGTAATCAAACAATCACAAATCCAGAAATCAAACAACAATCAAATGAATATTTTGCTTCCCGTGGTGAATTTGTTCCAAAGAAGGCGAGGATGGTCTCGTCTACCGGAAGAGTTATGGCTACTTTGGTATATAAAGGTGTCAAATCTCGGAAGTGGAAAAAAGGAGAATGGTCATTCGACAACACTCAGTCAGATTCCCCATTCCAAGTTCCAATTCATAACACGGTTACTTTTTGAACAGCCCCTTATGTAATCACACATACCGTATTAAATATAACATTTACTGTGGTTACATGTATTAAAGAAGAAATTGTGTATTCCTTTAGGGAAAAAAAGTAAATGAAAATTACTTAACAACGCTTGCAATCTGAGTTAAAATTCAATTCGTATAAACTATGTTTTCAAGATACTCAAAAGTTTTTAAGACCACGTTCAGTTTAGTCTTTTCAAACGTTTCTTTTTATTTCTTGCGCCAAAGAGATTTTTTTTTCTTCCCACATCCTTTAGTTAAATTTTTAATTTTAAAACTGAAAGATCCATTATGGAAGCATAACACTGCAGCATTCAGTAATAGAGGAGAGAATTGCAAAACACTCTCCCATCCTAGATCCTTGAAAAGTGTTTAATTAAAAGACGCCGCCTGAATCGTTCCTTTTTTAACAGCTGGTTAAAATACCGATGCCTAACGTCCTTCGAGATATTACGTCTGGTCTGTGACCGTAAATTACGAGAGCGATGTCCTATCTCACGACATCTTTATTCGTTAATAATTTAAGCAAAGTATGAAGAACATTATGCAAATTGGGTGCAATCCCGCCAATGAGTGATTCAAGATTCTCGTGACAGCAGCTGTTGGCGGGACTCTTTAATTTCCTTTTTAGAATTCGCTTTTTCTTCTTTTGTTTTTCTTCGGTTTTTTTTTTTCTATTTCCATATGGATGATGGTACATTTATCGAAATCTGATAAAGACGTTTGGAAACTGAGCTTATTATTGAGTTGTCTGACACGTAAGCAATAATTTCATATTAGTGAAAAATAAGATTCGCCCAAAGGGATCGGAAGGAAGACAGAGGGTTAAAAAAATGGCGCAAAATTAAACTGCTTGTCTGGAATAAAAAGGTTCGGGTGTCTATAATGTATGAAAGAACTTATGACGTCTGGATATTTTGAAAAAAAGTTTGATATGGGAAAAGATTAAGCGAAATATATCGAAATCGGGATGAGAGGAATGGAATATTCATTTCAATTTGGTGAATATCAAGGGCGAAGTTTTTTGCAAGCTTTTGGGTTTGATATATGATTCAAAAGTTCTTCTTTGATGTTTTCTTATTTGTTTATTCAGAATTTTTTTTTATTTCATTATTCGGATCTAAGTCTCATGTCGCTGAAAAACTTTTTATTGATATAAAGAGGAAAAAATTGAATTAATATATCATATCTCGGCATTTTTTTTCTTTTTTACTTAAAAAAGAAAAGCTACTGTCTTTAAATAGAACTATATTAATATTTCATATATTTCTGATATGAATCTTGCTTTTTCACCTTTTTTAGAATTATATTAGTTTCGAATTTTTCCGGTTTATAACTGTGTGGAATTTTAAAATTGGAAACGAATAATGTATATAAATTTAATGTTTCCTGTGGGAAATTCGTCCATTTTGTTATTAAAAAATTATTTTTTATAAGTAATGTTTTTAACTCTGAACAAAATTAAATTAGTCAGCAGGAAATCATACAGTAAATGCTTTTATCATGAACAAGAAATTAAATTTGAAGAATATTTTGCAACTGAAATTGTGGAAATAATACTGTGTTAAATTTATACAATCCTCAGTTATTTTAACTGAATGAATTCGTTCACTAGAGAATATAAATTTTTAAGACTCGTCTTCGCATTAAACATATTCGTTTTATACATAAACAACTTTTGTTAGGAGAAAGTGTTCTTTCTCTCATGCCCCATACACTGTTCATCATATTTTAATAGTGTTTCATCATGTTTAATCATCATCGAACATTTCTTAAAATTCTCCTGTTTTAAGATTTTCTGACTTGTTGAAGGGAAACTCCCAGCATAATTTCTTTGCGTTTTTATAGTTTTGGTTTTTTAAAATTTTATTTAAGATTTTCAGCCTCTAACAGAGTTTTAGAATTATTTTTTTTTATGTCTTTTACTTGAATTTTTATGTGGTGTAAAAAAAAAAAACTTGCTGAGTCATTAACAAATATTTGACGCAGCATTGCTAGATTTGATTCTAACACCATAAATCCACTGTAAAAAATTGTTTCTAAACTTGTGTTATATGTTTATCAGTAGATAAACATATAATCCATACGCATGTTACACTTCTAATAAAACAATTTCCAATGATAAAGAACAGTAAAGATTTGTGTATATTAATCTTATTAAAAATTCATGTTATTTTGGAAGATTTACAGATTGACCTGTGTTAAAATAAACACTCATTATTATTATTAAAAAACGCCTTTTATTTTCCTAGTAAGGTGAAATATAAATCTATTTCCTTCTTTCTTCATAAAATATTAGGTTTCTCTAGGCAAGATTTTGTTCTTTTTATTGTATTTACTTAAATAAACCGCAATTTTAAAAAAAATCGTTTCTAACTGCTGGACAAGAAGAAAATATTTGATTTTTTTATACTCGTATAAATGTTAACTCGTGTTAAAATAATATTTCCTCGAAATTCTTTTACGATGGTGTTAGTATAAAAACTAAAATTCCAATTCTTTGAATGACGCTCCCCAGACGGAGTTAGTAAGAATAACTTTGCCAACATAAATACTATCTTTTAGGTTTAAAACATGTCTACTTGAAAGGAAAATAAAAGATAAAAGTAGCCGAGTTCTATTTACTCTGGTGGGCTGATTTACGAAATTTTATCCCATAAACAATCTCCTCAATCTAATTTAAGAGCAAAGTGACGGCAGTTGAGTTTAAGAAATTAGTAATTAGAATCAGAAATTCTGTAAGCAACAGACATCTATCCTTATGGAGTAAAAAATTTAATGGTATATTTACGACTAAAGGAATGTACTTTAACGGCCCAATAAAATGGGAACACTTTTGAATACTATTCTTAACGTTAGATTTTCTCGCTTTGACAAACCCATATTAGGAGCTGACTTCGCCATTTTTTTAAAAAATTATTTTATTTTTATTCTTTTGACGCCTTCGGTTCGTGGTGTTAAATGCAGTTATGACGCATCTGCGAGAATATTTAGAAGGATGTAAATTTTCCAACGCCCATTCATCCGCGCTTTATAGCCAAACATTGTCGCCGACTACCAAATTTTTAACTGGCAGGGTGGTTTTCTTATAAGAGAGTTTCTCAGTTTAATGTGTTAAAGTATAAGAAAGATTTATTACCAGGAATGAGACTCTTTCAAGAATTTTTCTGAATCTCTAAATCTCTTGGCTTTTTTTTTATTATGGTAAATTTTTGAGTTATATGGTTAAATCTGAGTGAATAAGTTTAGGCATTTTTTCATACATTGATTTAAAGTTTTTTCTCCCTTGTTCAGTATTTTTTCTTAACATCATTAATGTCTTGTATTTAGGTTTCATATATTTTTCGTAGTTGGGAATTATAAAGAATTTGACAGCAAAAAAGGAAACTACTGTAAGATCTTATCTAGCATCTGCTTTACTAACGCTGATTAGATATAACGCTGACATTTTGCTTTGCAAAATTTCTCTTAGTGTTTTCTTCCGTTCTCCATGTTTTTTATTTACTATACAAATCTTCATTAAAAGTAAATTTACTATGCAAATCCATGTCTTTAATATTAAACAGTGAGGAAAAGTGCATGTTGCACACAAGTATAATAATTAGGCAAAAATTTTGAGCATGTGTGTATTATTATACAAAATACACTATACTCAAAATAGAGTGTACGTACTAAATATGCAAACATAGGAATTTACATATGTTTACTTTATGAAATGGATAAGACGGAAGCGCTGGGGTAGCTTTATTCACTTTGGTCAATCTAAAAAAAATAAAGTAATGAATCAAACTTTATTTCTTATTGAAAAAACTATCTAAGAATATTTTGATACCACAATATTGCGGCCGCCAGATAATAGCTCCGCTTTTCTTGGAAACTAAGCCTTTAGCTCTTTGTCGAGGAACGCATCCTAAGCGCTAAAATAGGTGTTGCTGTATCAATTTAGAACAAATGCTCCCGACATATTGAAGTCAAAATTAAAAGAAAGGCTTTAGATATGGATGTGGAGTCCTTCTTAAGTTGGAAGATCACATTAGGCTATTTGTAATTAAATAAGGCCACATTCGAAAACCATTAGCTGAACTAGTTCAAAATTCATCCCTTAAACAATACACATCCTTTCGAAAAAAGTCTATTTTCTTGAAAATAAGGCTTTTTTTTTATATTTGTTTGCAGATAATGCCATTCGTGATTAATTATTTAAAATCCAAGAGAGTAAATTAGGCTTCTATATCAGTTTCAAACTTCCTCTTAAATTAAATTTTTTCCCCTGCTTTAGCAGAAGAGTGCTTTATCGAGATTTAACGGTAACGGCCTCGGAAAATAAATTTTCTTTTAATCTTTAATTTTGATTTTTTTCTTTTTTCAAGTAATGTATTTGTTATTGCTGTTATTCCCCAAGAGATTTTCCTTCACCATCTAGGGCTTAAAGAGTTCTTCCAGATACCCGAGAAGGAGTTCAAATAGGATAACTTTTGATTAAAGATGTTAGTAAATTAACTCTCATGCTAGTGAATGTTTTAATATATCTAATTTCGTTCATTGGATCTCATAAGATATCTATGAAATTTATATTGGTTCCGAGAGTACGAAGGTAGCTCAAAAAGTATCTGTGTTTGAAGTTAGAGGACATTGCTAAGGCAAATAAATGTAACCATTGTGTGTTGGTTTAATAATTTATTTAAATGGCTCCAAAACAAAATGTGAAACTGATTCTTGGGTTAGTTTTGATTTCTGCCGCGACGACTTGTCATTTTGCGCCTAGTTGTTACTATCGACGTGACCTAGATTTATCATTATACACTCGAAACCTTGCAGAAATCAAAAGGAACAGCTTGCTTTCAGTGAATCTGCTATAATGAAGTCGCAGTCTCATTGGCCGGAAAAGTTATGGCGATATTTTGGGGTGAGAAGACGCCATACTTACAGATTTCTTAGGAAAAGGAGAGACCGTGGTAGTCTAGGTGGTCATGGTCGTTGACTTGCGGCCGGCGGTTTTCTTCGAGTCGTGGGTTCGAGCATTGATGCCACTGGAGACCCGCCGTGTAGCCGAGGCTGATGCACGTTAAATCTGTCGATGCTCAATGCTCTCTCGTTGGCGTGGAAGGAAGTTTTGAGACGGAGGTGCCAGATCAGGTGTCGTTCTCATCACTTGACCCAAAATTATGAGGTCCGTTGCTATTGAGGGCTATTGGCGACAGACCTCAAAATTATGAGGTCCGTCGCCAATAGCCCTAGTGTTGCTTCTAGTGCGAATTTAAAAAAACCAATCAGTCAATCAATCAGGAAAAGGAAAAACAATAACTGTAAAATACAATAGTGAATCTTAGGAAGCCACAACTTAACTCACTGTAGTGACTTGCTGTTAACTTACTGTCTACTTTCCTAGGAAACGGAGCCTTTATCTGGAGGCTGCACTATTGCGGTGGATGATGTTGCTAAAATATTGTCTAAATAAAGTTAATTGAAAAAAGAGGTATGTAATAATCTGCATGTAGTTTTTAAAATGCTGGGAGGTTAATTTACATTAGCAAACTAAATGTATTTGTTATAATCATAATGTATTATACTGTCAATTTTTTGAGCTTGTCATCCTGCATCCTTTATTTTATGCACAAGCATTTTTACTGTCGCAATTTTCTGAAAAGAACAATTAGAACATGTTAACAAATTTGATGTTTATTTCCTATTGTTTTGTATTGTCCAATTTATAAATTAAATGTGTGTCATATTAATGTAGTACTTGAATATAGTCGAAATGTTTGGCTCTGCTGTCTTTGATTTCATGTCACAAAAATAAATATGCTAGGGTTAACGAAATGAAAAATGAAGCAACATCTCAATTAGTGAAGCAGACGCTGATGAATTTTCTGTTAGTGGCTAGAATAGTAATGTTGCAGCTGCACAACCAAAGAAAAGGAGAATTTTCACTTTCTGAGGATCTGAAAAAGTATCATTATCATCAATTTTCGTCACACTAAACCGATGCTTGTGGCCAAAACAGCTGCATGTCATTCTGTCCAATCCAATTGTGCCTCCCGAACACTTCCCCAGTTTTGCCATCCAAATGAATTCCTTTCTTCTATGATCATACAGCGCCGTGTGGTGCTTGGTCTTCTCTTTTTCTCTCCATCTGACACCCTTGTTAACCCTTCAGTTCTTGGGTTATAATTTGATTGCATTATAAATATATCTGAGGAAGTATATTAGGAGAGTGGGGTGCCAGCTCAGGTGTCGTCTTCGTCACTTGACCGTGGTTCCAAATGACGAGGTCCGTCACCAATAGCCCTCGTGTTGCTTCTAGTGAGACGTTAATAAAAACTAATCTAAACTAAAACTAAACTGAGGAAGTATAAATGCAGATTTTAAAACGTTTTTCTGAATTTCACTTGGTGTGTGTGTGTGTGTGTCATCAAATTTTCGATCGTTAATTTAACCGACTTCCCATCAAGCTAGAAATCTGAAACCTTGGGAATCGTTCTCACTAGCCTAACAATACGATATTTGGACATTTGCGACAAGTTTTAGCTAGTATTTTCTTCAATAATGGAGTTTATCCCAACCACTTGGCGCGATTTCAAAAATTGGCATCAAACTTGGCGATTTTTTTGTTTGGCTGAACGTTAAGTCCGTAAAACGGACCAGGGTAGCCACATTTGGCAAAATACTGCCAAATAATTCTTGTCGCCAAGAGTGATTGGGTTAAACTGCATTCCAACCATTTAATTTACAGAATTAATTAATTAATTTTAGTTACTTTTAACGTTTTTATGTATTTCACTTGGTTCGTGTTTCTGTGTGTGTGTGTGTGTGTCATCAAATTTTCTATCGTTAAATTAACCAACTTCCCATCAAGCTAGAGTTCTGAAATTTCGGGAACCGTTCTTACTTGCCTAACAATGCAATATTTAGATATTTGCGACCAGTTTTAACTAATATTTCAATAATCTTTCTTAATAAATTTTGCCACTATATAAAAACGTTGTTTTTAAAAACGTTGGTTTTTATCTCGAATTATTTATTTCTGTTTTTAAAACGTTTTTCTGAATTTCACTTGGTGTGTGTGTGTGTGTGTGTGTGTCATCAAATTTTCGATCGTTAATTTAACCAACTTCCCATCAAGCTAGAGCTTTGAAATTTTGAGAATCGTTCGTACTCGTCTAACAATGCAATATTTAGACGTTTGCGACAAGTTTTAACTCATATTTTCTTTAATAATGCAGTTTATCCCAACCACTTGGCGCGATTTCAAAAATTGGCACCAAACTTGGCGATTTTTTGTTTGGCTGAACGTTAAGTCCGTAAAATGGACCAGGGTAGCCACATTTGGTAAAATACTGCCAAATAATTCTTGTCGCCAAGAGTGATTGGGTTAAACTGCATTCCAACCATTTAATTTACCGGTTAAATTAATTAATTTTAGTTACTTTTAACGTTTTTATGTATTTCACTTGGTGTGTGTTTCTGTGTGTGTGTGTGTATCAGTGTGTCATCAAATTTTCTATCGTTAAATTAACCAACTTCCCATCAAGCTAGAGCTCTGAAATTTCGGGAACCGTTCTTTCTTGCCTAACAATGCAATATTTAGATATTTGCGACCAGTTTTAACTAATATTTCAATAATTTTTCTTAATAAACTTTGCCACCATATAAAAACGTTGTTTTTAAAAACGTTGGTTTTTATCTCGAATTATGTGGTAATTATTTTGAAAGTTATTAATGTTTGAATGCTTTTATTGTTTTTATTTGTATAGAGTATTGTTAATTTGTTTATGCTTTTTATTGTTTTCAAATTATGTAGAGCATTGTTAATTTGTGTTAATGTTTTATTTAATGATTTTTTTTTTGTACCCAACATTGTTCATTGTTCTTTTTTTTTTTTTTAATTTTTAATTTATTTTATTGTTTTTTGTAACGAGTAGTGTTAGTTGTGTTCGTGCTTTTCATTTTCAAAAATAAATTAAAACGCGAAAATTAAATGTATCAAAAAATTAATAATCCATTACTTTCTTTTTGTCATGAAGTGCTTATCTCGTTGTACGTGGTTTCAGCTTGTACGATATTTCGTAGGTAGTATCTACCGTATAAATCAAGGGATGGGTGTGATTGGAACTTGCTCCCTCTCATTTAAATTTAGTTATATTCTGTAATCATGTGGTATAGGCTTACTTTTGTTATTCCTTGCAAGCTGTGAGTTGTAAAAAGGTTTAATGAAATAAAAGAATGATTGAGTTTCTCGTTTGATTTCTTTGTGAATCTCTGTTGAGATATTTATTTAAGTATATATTTATTTACCTAGATATATATTTAGAAATTATCAAAGATAATGTATACAGAGATTCGGTACTTTTTTTTTGCTCGTTTTTGTGAGAAATATTTTTATTGAAACCAACTAAAAAGTTTACAAATTATTTTTCGATTTTTTTGGCATTAGTGAAATTTTCACCAAAAATATAGCTTTCAAATCTTAAAACTTTACATGATTGAAATGTTATGTTTATTGATTATAATGGTAATTTTATTCTACTTATATGAATACATTAAATGAATAATTTAGTTCCTTATTACCATATTCTTTGTGCAAGAAATGTGTTCTTTTAGTTGTTATAATCTTTTAATTATCTTGTTTAGAAACTGTTTTTGAGACAATTAAAAATATCAGTATCAGATATTTATTCTTTATAAATAGCGACGATTTTGAAAATAATTGTAAAAAAAACCCATAAGATCCTTGATTAAAAATTCTGTAATAATTTTGAACTTTTTCCGTTAAATGATTGTTGTATAAAAATTGTTGTAAATAAGCGTAAAATCGATACCATTTTCCATGAATTTTTGAAAAATTGCTAAGATGTTAAACATATTGTAAGGCAAAATTCAGAGATTATAATATTTTAATATGAAGACTTTTCCTTTATTTTTGAACATTTTTCCAAAAAGTATTTAAATTCCTTATTTTCTTTTCTTTTTTTTTTATTTTTTAAATTGCATACCGTAATTGTTAAAATGTGTGTCGTGCTAGCTGAATTAAAAAATTTTATTTGAGGAAAAAGATAACTAAAGCGTAAAAAGACGAAATTTTAATCTTTTACCACATTCTTTGTATTTGAGATTATTTTCCGTGAATCGAAAAATTACGTCACAACTACGTCATGAAAAAGAATAAATGAACAGCGTGTTTTTTTTATAATTCAATATATAAAATTCTCTGAAAGATGATTAAATTTCTTTTGTGCTTCATACTCAAAAATTATAATTGAATTATATATTAATCTGCTTTTCTCCATTTTGTTCCGCGTAATCCTTTAATTTTTACATGACCAAGATTTTTCTTCACTTTATTCCATTTCTAAATTCAAGTACTGTATGATTTTTGCTTTAAATAACATTATTTTTAATATTTCAAAATGTCGAATTTACTACTTTTTATTAGGAAATTATAAAATAATAGGTTCTGTTATTTTCGAAATATGCTTGTCTATATTTATATGCAAATTATCTAATACAAAATAGTAATGAAAAAAATATTATACAGTTTACAAACTGTATGTATTGTTTTGTACAGTATATTATTAAAAATATCAGGAGGAAATGGAATATTTATTTATCATAAATTACTATTGTTATATATAATTAATCATATATAAAATACTAATTTGAACATCAAATGTTTTCTTTATTATATCGTTTATTTAATAATTTCTTCAGCAGCTAATTTTTTTTATTAACAAATAGAGTTTTTATCATGCTGAAAGTAAAACTCTACAAATTATCTCTTAAATGCTCAACATATTGGTACAAATACATTTTTCATATATTACCTAAAATGTCTCAGTTAAACCATATTTGTTACTTTGTATCTATTAAAAACTTTGTTGTAATATTAAATTCTATTTCATTTATTCATTGATTGAGGTATTTCTTGATCTAACTCTCATCGATTGATCTCATTGAGAATATAGCTAAATTTTGAAAATAATTGCATTGGAGTCAAAATTGGATAGAATTATTTCATTTAAAGCATTATTATAAAAATATTGTGCATCAAAATATTAGAGACACTGTTTTGATCGGGGATAGGAATTGTGCTCCAGGGAAATAAAACCCCCAAATCTGTTTTGTAAATAACAATTTATTTTATTGTAACGCAAATTGTTTAAAATTAATCGTTCAAAAATGCAAAACATTATAAAGTACAAGAATGATGCCAACTTTTTACATTTAAGGTATCAAAAGCAAACTATATTATTTTACTGTAGAGAATAAATTATTAAAAGTTAAATTTTGATATTAAATAAATACATTGGGTTTGAAGTCGAATATAATTATTTCATTGAATCTACTGTTATAATAGTATTGTGTATCAAAATATTCGACACACTGTTTTGGTCGATGATGTGTACTACATTTGAGGCAAATAGAGAACCTAAATCTGTTTGATTAACAACAATTTATTCTCCAATACAAATTGTTCAAATTTAATCCTTCAAATAATATAAGACTTTGCGAAGTACAGAAATGATCCTAACTTTTCTCAACAAAAATGTCAAAGCAGACAATAATATATAATATATTATAGTTGGCAATAAATTACTCAATCTATCGATAATATTCTATTCTGATATTAAATTAAAGCAGACTATTAATTATTAAATAAATGTATGTGAAAGGAAATGCAGCTATTGTTACCATTAAATAAGAAAATAAATTCTTTTAGGCAGACGTTAGCAGTTACTTTAATAATTAAGCGCTTCTAAATAAGACCCATTGTATTGAAACATATTTTTAATTATCAGGACAACGAAATGTGAATTATAGCAAAATATAATTCTGTAAATAAAATTTCAAAGCGTGTGTAATTCGGAATTCACGTAGCAGTGTCAAATACTCAAAGACGTGTACTGAACCCAAACTTGTTTTATTTAACTAGATAGATTATTCTGAAGGATTCTCAGCTTGAGGTAAGTCGAATGACTTAAACAACTTAGGTTAAAAATATAGTAAAGTTACGGAAGTTTCAAATAAGTTCGTGAGGTTGGAATTTATTCTAAATCTTAAGACCATATAATTCAAAATTAAATAGGTGATTGACAGCTATTATTTTAAGATGAAGTATAATTTAAGAAATTAATATCTCGTCTACATCTAAAAAACCGTTATATGTTATACTAAATAATGCAGTTCATTTCATACATTCACTTCATAAAATAAAATAATTTTGAGAAATGAATGAGTCCTTATTGGTAGAAATATAATCTATAATTCATACACACACACAATTAAGGATCCTTAGAAAATATTGTTAGCTTCTAATCTATTTATTATGTTTGGACAGCTGATTATTTAATGATTGAAATGATTATTTATTTTATATGTTAATAATTTATATCTAATTATTAAAAATAATTTTTAATTACATAAAATCTATTTTACGTACGAATATTTTATCTTTCCTGGAGCATAATCATATCAATTTGAGATATTGGCAGAAATGTGTTCCATACTCCATATGCATTTCATACACTCATTTTATTAATATTTATCGGGAGAGACTATAGCATGGTAATAGTCTTACTCATAAGAATTCGAAGGAAGTATTCGCCAGGTGCTATGACGCCCTCGATTCGGTACTTAGAAAGTTTTGATGGATCAGATCTTAAGTAATTAGACAATGAAATAGCCATGCGGGCAAATATTTAAGTTATTCTTACAAGAAAATAATTTCGTATAAGATTAATCAAAACTAAATGTCTATATAATGAATGTGGATTGGTAACTAACTCGCGCCATCAAACAAAGTTTAACTAAAAAAATTTTACTTATCTCAATAATAATAAAGTAGGTCCGGGTCAAATAACAGCTTTCTTTTGATTTCGTGCCAACATTTAAACACGTCCAGTCTTTGTACCTCACCCTATTTATTCTTTTGTAATATATATATATATATATATATATTAGTTCCTCGTATATATATATATATATATTAGTTCCTCG
>BMAW01041155.1:523592-652729 GCA_019974015.1 Nephila pilipes | reverse complement strand
AAAAAAAAAAAAAAAAAAAAAAAAAAAAAAAAAAAACCGCACGAAAAAACAATTGCCATACTTCAAATCGCCAATTTGTTCTCCCCTTATATAGCGCTTGCGAGTGGCGCTACTGTCGCCCGTGATGTGTGTCTGCTCTGCAATGCTAATGATTTGCATAGCTCATCGTCGCAAACGCATGATATAAATTTCACATGGTTTGCATGCTTCCTTCAGGGTGTTGCATTTTGTGTGGCCAGCAGTGTATATATATATATATATATATATATATATATATATTGGTTCCTCGTTTTCTCGATAGATAGCACTACGAATCGACATCATGAGTTAGCTCATGCAGCGCCCTCTTTCTTGGAACAAAACTGAAGAGCCCATCGTGCGCAGCAGTGCTTTCCTGGTTCTCTAGCACTCCAAGCTCGTTAGCGTTCTTCCCCAAGTAGTTCTAGCTCGAGCTTCGCTCTCTCTGCTCTTCTCGATCATTGATGTGAACGATTGAAATATTTTACTCCTAACTCCAGAGTGCGTTCCAACGCCCATCGATATTATGTTACAAAGATAGGTTGCCATCCACTGTTGTTAAATAACTAGTTTCTTAAATCAAAATAATCTGTAAATAGTTTTATAAATACTATTCCTTCGTCTCTCTCTCTCTCTCTAATAAATGAAATAATTCAATATACTGCTTCATCCTTGGACTGGTAAAGACATTGAAGTTATGGAACTCGGAAATAAGTTTATCCCCCCCCCTTGACACCGACCAACCGCTTAATTGCAACTAATTTGTGGCATTAGTGGAGAATCTCCACAGCTGCCATATATATTTATATATATCAAAACTGATTTACATAAGCCACGGTTTATTCATAAGGCAAGGTTCTCCAATGAAATAACGTCATAGAATAACCGAAAAAGTTAGTTGAAGGAGAAAACGGCTAAGAATCCTTTACAGTGTTTAAATTATTCGGTTGCAAATTTATCCTTGTCCTTTACTGACATTTCATTCCGCTCATCAGTTATATATCTTTTCTTTCTTATCGATCCAGATATATCAATATATTCTCACTTAAACAATGACTTTAGAGTTACGGTTTAAAATATCGTTTCTGTGAATTTAAAAATAATTGATTAAATAGATTAAAATTCAAACAATAAAAATTATGAAAATTAAAACGTTGTTCAAAATAATAAGAGAATGTCTAAATAAGAAACTGAATGAGTCATATAAGTTTATATCATTTTATGTGTTCTTATGTCGAAAAAAGAAAGATATTTCTAGATTAGGCACTGTGTTTTTACTTTATTAGGGTATAAGTTCTCTTTTGCCTTGTATAATAATTTAGATATGTTATATTGGATACTATAGATACTTTACTTTGAGTACTGTCGCTTTTATCAGTCAGGGTAATTCTAACATTTTGACTAAATATAATCTAGCTAGACAAAACCTCTCTGTTAAGATGGTTAGTTCAAAATTAAAACGTTTTTTTTTAAGTCTAAAATATCAATATTGTTATATTTTAAGACTGCAAAACTTTTTTTTAATTCATTAAAATTATATTTTTATTTTAATTCCATGCTTTAATATGTTCCATGTGGCCGAAGTAGTCTAGAAGTTATGGTCACAAACTCGTGGACGACGTTGTTTCCGACGTGTGTAGGTTTTAGGTTTGGCGCTGAAGATCGGCAGACCTTGAAATGGGGATGATACTCTTTAGTTCTGTTGAGACACAAAGATCTCCCACCCGTTGGCGTGGAGTAGCAACTTGGAAAGGGAGAGACCAGCTCAGGTGTCGCCCTCGTCACTTGACCGAGGTTCAAAAGTATGATATCCGTTGCCAATAATCCTCAAGTTGCTTCTAAGTGCACCTGTCCAGGCACTTAGACGTTTGTAAGCTGCCAAATCAAAAATCAATCTGCTCAATTACATTTCTATTCAGTTCCTTAAAAAAGTTCATTTTGCTTGAATAATTAACTCAATAACTCAAACCGCTTAATAATTATCGTAATCTTTGACCTATGAAAATGTGTAAGACAAGAATAAATGTACTGCCTCTCCATTTAAAAACCGCAATGTTTAATAGGTCCCCTGAGAATCTTGTAATTATGTTGAAAATAGCTCTTTTTAAATGGTTGAGTCCATCAACTCAACGCTAATTTAAAGAATGTTTTACTGAGTGTTCAATGGAAGATAACAAAGCGACTAATAAATACACCGCAAACGATGTTCGAATTTTTTAAAAAAAGAAGTAAAGACAATTTTGGTAAAACGAAAGAAAAATCCGTGGTATCTCTTTCGAACACGCGTCCCAAACCCCATATCAGCTATGAAAGCTCTGTTGCTGCAGGATTTCTTAATAGGTGTTTAATCGTCTGCTAATGGGGTTGTATACACTCCCATCCCCACTTTTAGCAACAAGGCACTGTGTTGACAAGACTTGTAAAGAGTTATTAATTGCCTTTTATTTTGAGTCGTGTTCGGTTCACGGAACAATGAAGTTATAAACGTTATTTTCACTATTTATTCTTCCTATCTTTTTGGAAGGAAGATTAATTTAATATCGTCTGCTGATTTATTGTTCGTTTTTATCACGTACGAAATAAAAAAAAAATGGTTTATCAATATTATTGGACTAAGAATCGTTTGGGGATTTTAAAGAAAACGATAAATATTGTCTCCATTAATAATAAATGTTTGTGTCGTTTCTCTGTTTTTTTAATCCTTTAATAATAAGAATTTAAAAAAAAAGCATAAGTTTATTTTTACATTTGTTATCTGTGATTATGAAGGGGAATGAATTATTATTGTAGAGCGTGGATTTATCAAAGTTCTTATCCTAAAAATGAATAAGTATGTCATTTTTTTTATACTTTGAAAAATAAACTTATTGGAAATTCTAAAGAAAACACATTCTTTGAGCTTATTTAAAATTTCTCTCCTTTCTCGGACATGATTTGTAAGCAGTATAAAGATATCAAAATGTATTTTTCCATTTTTTGCTTGTTAAAAAAACTTCTAGTAAGCGTAATAGGATTTATAGTCTGCGAGGCTCTGGAGTAGCGAAATAGGCTTTCAGATATAAAATCTGCTCTTTTTATGTGGCACGTATTTGAAAATTCTAGATAAACATTCACAGAATAATACCCTTTATTTTAGAGTAACATTACACGTTTTAACAGAGTAAATAAATCTGGATATTTAGCCATTCATTTGAGAAGTGCAAAATGTTCTTTGGTTTTCTTTCTTTACCTACTTTTAAATATAAAACATACACTTGTAGAGACCTTAAGTTTCCAATAATTAAGTTTTTCATGTTTCTCTTGGATTATGTTTTCAGCGGCCTTAAAGTAATGTTAGCATTGAAAAGCTTTGGAAATATATATATTTTTTGTTCCACAGAAATCTCTATCAGTTTATTATAAGCTTAAATTGCGAGCAGCACATATTTGTCTTTCCTTTAGTAAAATAAAATTTATGTTAATTGGGAAATTAAGTGCTTTTACTTTTAGAAAAATTGTAAAATAGTTTACCACTAATGCATATTAGATATGAAATTATTTTTGTATTTTACTTTTGCTTATATCTCTAAAAGTATAATTCAAGTGCTTAAATGTGTGTATGTTTTTTTTTTTTTTTTTTTTTAAATATTATGTGATGTACCGTGGCTTCCAGAATTGAGTATATCTCTTTCACTGTTTTTAAAAAGTCTGACACATTATTATTAGATACATAATGAAATTTAATATTTATAAGAACCATAAAATGTACATTACAAAAATGTATTAGATTGAAAAAAAATAACGAATTGATAACATTTTAATTAACAAAATGTTTACTTTCGAGCTCCTATTTTCAGGGTCACAAAATTGAGTAAACACCCTATAAAATTACGATTTTGTATTCCTTATTTATTTATTTATTTTTGTTAAATGATTCAATTTTGTTTCTATAAGATACTAATTTTTGATTTCCTACTAATATTTATTGATTTGATACTAATGATACTAATAAATAGAAGGAAAAAAATATTTCTGAAATGAAAATGAGCTCAGAACTGGACCTAATATTAAAATTTGGAAAATTGGCTTTCTAATGTCTAAAGTAGGCAAATTTCTGACTGATATTGGATACAAAAAGTTTTCCAAGAGTATAAAAAATAACACAAATATTTCCAAAAAAGAAAAAAAAAATGTACATTAAATACTTTTGTCTACTTTATTTTGGAAATTAATAATCTATTGGGAAAAATTTATTTTCCTTTTGTATTTCCTTTTAAATCTAAGATTGATTTATCTCATTCTTTTTCATATCGAGTGAAAAATTTCGCTTTATTTCGGTTTCGAAAAATTCTGTGAAATTTCGATTTATTATTTTTTTTTTATGTATTCTGCATGAATGCTAAAATATAAGCTATTTCAGTAGAAGGATATTGATCTGAATGTAATTTAATGTACAGTTTTATTGTCATAACGCAAAATAAATAATCAAAAGAAGAAAATATCATTTATCTGTATGTTAATTTTAACTAATTTTCATCACATTGTATGCGTGATAATGAATTCAATTTTAATTTTCGTGTAGATTAATATTTTAACAGGATTATTATTAATGTGAATGCAGAATCATACTTATCTGATTATAATAATCTTGTATATCTTACATGGATTGGTTCGATTTGAAGACAATCATTACTTCAGGTCAGTACCCTTTAAATTGCGGGTGGCGACTCCAAACAGGGTCTCTAAGCGAAATATTGAAATTGCGAAAATTTAATCAAGATACAGGAATTTAAAAGAACATAAGTCTCAAACAACTAATTCACTACCTTAAATGTATTGCATTTTCCAAGCACCCCAATTATACAATCGTAACACTGAATAAGTTGAAGTGTAAATCTTTTACATATTGAAAAAATACCACTAGGCGCATCATTACAGTGGTAACGAGTTGCAATTTCAATTCATTTTGGAATTAAATATGACCGCAAATGCGTATAATGACTAACGAACGTTTACTTTTGGAATATAAAACATAACGTCCTGTGCATGACAGGCGAATAAGTCTTGATGCCACTGTGACTATAGTTTGTTTCGTTACAATAGGCGCTTCAAGGTCACAGGTTCCCCCTCCCCCCGTTGCCGGGGGGGGGGACGGGGGCAACGGGGGGGGGGGGGGGGGGGCCCGTGGGGGGCCCCGCCCCACTTCATTTTTTTTAAAAATCTGTATCATTAAAATATTTGTCTGAAATCTGTATAACATTTTATAAATATTGTTAATACGTAATTAAAAAAGTTTAATTTTCCTACTCCTTTACATAATGGAACTAAACAACTAATTGGAACTTTCAAATTAAATAAATTTTTTATACGCACAGGTATTATATTAATATTTTATAAGGGCATGTCTAAATAATTCATTTTCTTTCATTTTGAAAAAAAAAGAAACACGTTTTTTACAAATAGACTTTATATTTAACATAAAGCGCGTCCAAACGCAAAGGAATTCAGGCCTTAACTGAAGTGTTGAAAATAAATGCAGTGGCGAAAGTACATTAGTCGCTTCCATGGTAACCGGTAGAGGAGAAACGAAAATGAGTGTCCTTACCTATATATATATATATATATATATATATATATATATATATAGAGAGAGAGAGAGAGAGAGAGAGAGAGACTTTTTACATTTTGAGACGCCTTCTAACACTAGATGGCACCACTTGTTCTTTTGGTTAAAAGCGCAAGTACGAAAGGTGCAAGCACAAGCTAGACGGAAGAGTGCGACCAATAGAGAAAGACGTGCGATCTGCTCTTTAATACGTATAATCAATAATTCTATTTTAACTTAGAAAATACTGTACAATTATATATGGTTTAATTAAATGTCATCTTCTAAAATCCGCTTTGTTATCCAGAAAATCCCTAGATATCTTTAAAACGAGCCATGTACCCTATTTCTGTAGTTAGGATTCTACACACACATAGTTATATATATACTATATATACAGTGTGAAAACGCTTTTCTGGTACAGTCAGTTGTTTTTGAATCGTCATAAGTGTGTACATCACGGGATTGTATTTTACTGTTTTATTTGTCTAAAGTTGGTATTTATTTCCGTAACAATTATGAGAGAATATTTTTTCATCTTGGATGACAAAAATTTGATAAATTAGATCTTAAATTTCTTTCTTCGTTAATATATTTTAATTAAATCAGATATTAAGAATCATAATTTTTTTCACGCATGCTTATGGGTGCTCACGAGGGGAGTGTCATTCGAAATTTTTAAGTGTGGGAGGAGGTCGCAAGACTAAAAACCTTAAGAACCACTACTTCAGACTATTTGTAGATAGCATTTTTGGGATTGTAATCACATAATTAATATTTATTGCTGGCAAAATCCAAGCTTCATTTGTTGTTGTTTTATTGATATTATGTATTTTAAGTGCAATTATTCGTGTACAATATTATAAACATATATTATTCAACTATTTTACACAAATTATTATACTATTTTACACAAATTATTATACTATTTTACACAACTTACTATACTATTTTACACAACTTATTATACTATTTTACACAACTTACTATACTATTTTACACAACTTATTATACTATTTACACAACTTATTATACTATTTTACTCAACTTATTATACTATTTTACACAAATTATTATACTATTTTACAAATCAAACTATTCTAGACTCTTACTATTTTGCAAACTATTATACAAAACTTTCAAATTATTACACAAGAGCACAGACTTTTCTGTCTCGATTAATCAAAGAGGATTATCTAAATTGTTAACTTGATTTACATTTTGCCAATAGTTTTAATGTAATTAGGTACACTTCCGTCTTTTTCACGTTTTTATGAACAACAAAAATACTAACAATTTTATCGCTTAATTAATTTTTTTGAAACTTTTATTTTATTTCTTTCCGAAGATGGAACAGTGCAGAGACAATTTTTTAAAAAAATGTAACATTATCTTTAAAAAGTATCTTTAAGCAACGCTTTTTTTTTTCCCAAAATTTTTCAAACATTATCATCGTGTATTAAACGACTTTCATTAAAACTAATAACAATAATTCCGGCTGTCATTTCTGCTCAAATTTATTCCTTTCGAATTTTGTCCCTGTCTCGAGGCAATGATCCCGAAGAATTTCTTTAGGATATTGTTGCTTTTTTCCCCCTTCGAAAATAAATCTTTTTTCCAATAAAGAAGTTTCTCAGTTGTAATCTGTCTGTCACCAGTGTTGATGCTCCTGTTTCTCATTTGAGAGGAAAAACTTCCAAATTAAAGACGTTGGGGATTATGAAGATTTACCTTTAGTACCGTAATGATTTTCCGGAAACTATTGATGAAAGTTTGAATGAATTGCAGTTTGTTCTCCTTTAATTCCTGTGATTACAGGAGAGTAAAGAAATATTCTGATGGATGCGAGGTTTATTACTAATGACGTCTTTAAGTACATCATTTATTCTCCATTTAAACGATGTGAAAAGATTAATTGATTGTTCGTTTTTTATTTTATTATTTTAGTCGGGGGTTCAAAATCTCTTTTATTCCTCTTGCTATAAAGTTTTGTGACAAATAATTGTGGGGTTTTAAGCGTTTAGCACGTATATTCATTAATAAAAGTTTAGACCCTAGAAAATCATATTTTATGAAGTTTTAAAGCTTTTTTTTTTTCATATATATGATTTTATTTTTTTCATATTTAACTTTTTTTTACAAAAAAAAAGTAACAACTTTTCTTCATTTTATAATCCTTTGACATATTCTTGTGTTAGTTCTTCTATTTCTTGTCTCGCAATACGTTCCATTATTTGTTTCACAATTATTAGAAAGATACTCCAGTATCTTTCTAATAATTGTGAAACAAATTAGTGATCCAGTGTGTGATATTTCATTAAATATAGCACATTTAAAAATTTTATATAAGTTTTTGGAACCATTATCTCTCGAATAAATTTTACGAATTTCTACTCAATAAATGTTTAATGATAACTAATCATAATGTGACTTATTTTATTAAAATTTAATTAAATATGCCGTTATCAATTAAATTATTTCAATAGGTTATATATTCGTATACTATAAAAGAGATTATAATTTTCAGGAGGTATATATCTTGAATAATTTTAAGCGATCTAGTGAAAAAGTGTTAATCTTATTTACAAATCACATACCAGGAAGGCAATTTGATTGGATTTCACAATAATAAAGTTTATGTATCGTTTGATTTATGTACCGCGTTGAAATTTATTTCAAGTAGTAAACTCTTTTGTGTTATGCAATTTTTGATACAATTTTAATATATTATAATTAAGCATTAATGATAATTTACATAAGTTATGATATAAGTATAAAGTTACCTGAAGTGTTGATATTTGTCTTTTAGTAAGTGAAACTGAGATTAAATCCTTTTCAAGGTATATGTGTATCTGTTGTAATATTCGAAGACTCTTTCTAACACTTAAAATCAATTTTGGATGAAAATC
The DNA here is from genome assembly GCA_019974015.1 of Nephila pilipes. NCBI lineage: Eukaryota > Metazoa > Arthropoda > Arachnida > Araneae > Nephilidae > Nephila > Nephila pilipes. Next base: position 644,218 of record BMAW01041155.1, on the reverse strand, counting down.
TTAAGTTTCTTTTGAAAATTCTAGGTCTTCGTCGATACGCGCCAAAACATATCGATCAGGAGATGTCTCTATTTTGTTTATTGAATTATTCTATGTGCATCTTTCTTCCCAACTATAGGTCTACTACACACAGCCAATAAACTTCATAATTTTGAGCCATGGTCAGAGAACGAGGTTGACACCTAAATTATCACATCACTGTCTACACCATGTCAGGTCAACATGAAGATTTGGTCTCCAGATGGATTAACCGCATATCAGCCGAGCTACATGATACGTCTATAGTGTGCATCAGGACACGAATATGCGGTGATTCAGCCGTATGCTCGTGTCCTAATGCCACGAAACATTACCGTCTAGGAGTTTACGACTACGAACTCTCGGTTACCGCAATCGCATATTATCATTTTAATGAAGTAACAGGTAGCATCCTCTTCCATTTCATACTGCAGTTATAATTAATCTTAAGTAGATAGTCAATAAGTTCACAATTACACAATTAAATGAAGAGACTTCAAATCAATCACATCACAATTTATGAATAATCTGTGGCTGCGTTGGTGCAGTGGTTAACATGTCTGGCTGCGAACATTGACGACCCAGACTTGATACCCGGTGGCTTCAACTTTGGTAACTAGTCGTGGATCAACTCAGCCTTTCATCTCTTCAAATTCGATAAATGAGTACTGGTCATCCAAATTCGATAAATAAGTTTCAAGCTCACTTGGGAAGTTAACTGAGCTAACCACTCGATCTCGACCCTGTCAGCTTTGGTAGCTGGTCATGGATCAACTCAGCCTTTCATCTCTCCAAATTCGATAAATGAGTGTCAAGCTCACTTGGGAAGTTAACTGAGGTCCAGCGTCGAGCTAACCACTCGATCTTGAACCTATCTAGTAATTATCTCCACAGACAAAAGCTACATAAACTGATATGGGATTTCTTTGGCCTAGGCAGGCTTTATCTTTTTATTCCTATTCTTCAAGTTGTGAATGTTTATGCAGCAGTATATTACGCTATCTCAACGTTTACTTAATATCAATGCGCCTGAGTTACAGTTTACAACAATAACTCAGGTTCGAGTGAGTAAAATCATTAGGATTGAAAGTTTGAGTGGGAAATCCGAGTTCTTCCCATATAATTCCTATACATTCCATAAAATATCTTTTACCAAAGTCAGAATGTTTCCGATAATCATTTGTCAAACTGCAATTTATATCATTCACCACGTATCGACTACTAACTCTAATCCTTCCATTATACTTCTCTTTTATATGCATTTCCTCGAATCTATTCATTACACTTAACTTTTACCCAACCTGCCTTCTTTGGGTTTTATTGGGTCGATGTTTTGTTTTATATAATTCAAATTAAAGAAGTCCCCAGGGTTAGTTAACAGAAAATCGAGAATAGTCCATTTTTGCAATCTGTCTTAAATTCCTTCAATCCCGGATTGACGTCAATAAACCATTTCACTGCGTTAATAAAATATTATTTTAGCTAAACCAAACCTCATCGGATACTAAAGACTTAACAATTTGAATAACATGCTAGAAAATACAGAATTATTCTACATAATTTATTTCAGTTTTAACCCACTAACGATGAAAAAAGATTCAGAAACTCCTGAAATTCTTTGACTCATAACTATGCTTAAGTTATGATTCCTAAGTCTAATATAGTTCAATAGTGGTCAGCAAAGTTAACATCGTGAGTTAGATTCAAATTGTGATTTTTTTTTCCTCATCAAAGACAATCGCAAATAAGAATGACGAGACGCTACGTTTTAAATCCAACTGGTTCTGAACTTCTCGCGTTTGGTAGTTAGAAAAGTGTGGTACTAGTTTAGGAATTTATCCTTATAATTGGATTATGGCTCAGATCCAATGTTTATAATTCTCAGAGAGCTGTAGGAAGTTGAGCCAAACCAAATGTACTACGTTCCCATATTTATATGAAAATTCTTTGTAACATTTTTTTAGCTTCATAGCTTTTTAGCTTAGAAGCTTCGTTTTTCAAATTTTTACACTATGACTGACATTATCAATTTTTTCTTTTTCGAAGTCTTTGTTCTAGATAATGACAAAAAATTGTAAAACTCTATAGTAATTCTTTCTGTATTTGACAATTGTAGAATTAAAGCGTTTAATCCTGCCTGTAGAAATATCTATGAATTGTTCTGACGTTACGTATAAGTTTAGAACAAAAATATAGACTCTAATCTGCCATTTATATTCCTTATAGTCATTTATATATAGTCAAAGTAATTTAAAAGTTCTCCGAGAAATTAATAGTTCACTTAATATTAATGACAGTTCGTGATTCTTTTAGTAACGCTTAATGAACTGTTAATGGATCTAAATTAACTATGATCTATAGTTTTTGAAAAGTATAGTTAGTTAAATACTAGTAGAGGTGGTTTCATATCACAGTGATGGATAGGTATTAATATCGTAGTTAGGGTTAGGTAATATTCTTTTAACTCGATGGTGCTTTGAAACAGTGAGTCATACTAATGTGTTGCCATTAATATGATATAATTAAATTTGTTTTGTTTAATTAGAATTAATAAAACACTAAGGATTGAACAAATGTAATCCGGAGCGATAAAGGTGTTAACTTTGTTGTAGTGCGTTATAATTAAATTTAATTTGTGAGATATATTTTGATTACATAAAATATTCAAGTTTAAAATATTTCATACTCATTTTTCTTCTTAAATATATTTCTTGAAATTTTCTAAAAGTTAAAAAGAGAGATAGCCATTGGATAGTTTTATTCTTATAAGCTTTAAGACCTAATTTATTTTTATTTTTTGTGATCGCGTGTTTTTAATAACTTTTTAAATTGAAAAATAAGAATTCTATTTATATTTAAAAATGAGCAGTGACAAAATCTTTACAATATTAAATACTTTCGGTTTCTATGAAGTTCAGTTATAGGTATATTCTTTAAGCGTAATACTATGTAAAAAAATTGACCCTATCCGACTACGAACCATCCCGTGAATTGTCAAAACCAGCCAACCAAGCATAAGCCAGAAATTTATTTTTAATATTTATCAAATTTAACTAAAAAAAAATAACTATATTAATTCATTTTTATTTTATGACATGGATCTAATGTAATAATTACGCAGCAAATTATGGAAAAATATTATAAATTATGATTAAGTAAGTGGGATTAAAATTTCTACGAATAAATTTCTATTTCTATAAACAGAAGTGAATAAAAATATAAAATGAAACGCAAACAGTTAATTAAGAATTTTGATTTCTTTTATGATAAGCCCTCAGGGACTTATCGTCATTAGGTAAGTTTGGGCATCATAATCCCGAGAGATCCTAGTGTGTTTTTTTCATGGGGTTAACTGGTTTTTTTGTAAACACGGGTGACACACCACCGGGATAATCTAGTGATAATTCTCTATCTTCGATCCTCCCTCTTTGTCAACTGTTTTATCTTTTTTCTGAAGTCTAGATCAACTACACCTTGTTGGACGCAGCAAAGCATTGTCTTGGCTCTTGCGCCATTAAACTTCACCATCTCACACACATATATATATTCTTTTATGAAAAACTGCTGCTCTTAATACACAACGGAAATGAGTTCTGTGCTATTTCAAACTCATAAAATTAGTGAATTTGTTATAAAAATCTACTGTTTTGAATGCTCTGAAATTTTTTTTAGTGACTAGGACATATTTTTCTATTAAAATGCCGAAAAAAAATTCTGAAAGTTTTGGAACTAGGAGGAGGTTCTTAAACCAAGACACGTTCCTTTATCTACTCTATTATAAAACTATCAAGAAGAAAGCAATTGTATAATTATGTTCTGATATATGTATATATAGATAATTAGTAAAACATTATTAAAATAAATTGTAATTGCTTGAAAGAAAAACTCTTCATCTCAATTTCAAGGAAATATTATATCTTCTCCGGGCAACAATTTGAAAGCAACGGTGACATAAATAACTATTATTTACACAAAGATAAAAAGAAAGAACTCAAGAACTGATATATTTATGCTAGGCCGTAATTTGATAAACACGTAATTCGTTTTTTATATATTTCTAATTTAATATGAATTAAAAAAAAATTCCCCTTTTTTTTCTCAACTTTAAATCATGAGACCCAATAATTTTTTTGTTTTTGTTTTCTCACCCACATTATTATGTAAAATGACTTTATTCAAAAGCACATCGCTTTTTCTTGAAATAAATAGCTTTAAAAATGCAAAATACCACAGACAAACACTTCAAACTTAGTAGTTAAAGGTAACCAAACTTCACATATTTTTTTTAAGAATTACTCTGCAAATGCTGAAAAATCTCTCATATATAACAGCTCAATTGAAAAGTCCCCAGCCTACCATAGTATAACACATTTTTTTGGCAAAATTAGTTTTTTTTATTCAACATAATTCCCTTCAAGGGTGATGCACTGATTATAGCGACCCTCCAACTTTTCGATACCATTTTTGTAGTACGATTTGTCCTTTGCTTCAAAATAGGCCTCAGTTTCGGCGATCACCTCTTCATTCGACGAACATTTCTTCCCAGCGAGCATTCTTTTGAGATCTGAGAACAGGAAATAGTCGCTGGGGGCCAGATCTGGAGAATACGGTGGGTGAGGAAGCAATTCGAAGCCCAATCCATGGATTTTTCAATTCGAAGCCCAATCCATGGATTTTTGCCATCCTTTTCACTGACTTGTGACACGGTGCGTTGTCTTGGTGAGGCAGCACTTTCTTTTTCTTCAAATGCGGCCGTTTTTCGGCGATTTCGTCCTTCAAACGGTCCAATAACTCTATGTAATAGTCGCTGTTGATGGTCCTTTCTTTTTCAAGGTAGTCAATGAAAATTATTCCATGCGCATCTCAAAATACAGACGCCATAACCTTACCAGCCGATTGTTGCGTTTTCCCACGCTTTGGAGCGGGTTCATCGTGTGCAGTCCACTCGGATGACTGTCGATTGGACTTCGGAGTGAAATGATGGAGCCGTGTTTCATCCATTGTCACATATCGACGCAAAAACTCGGGTTTATTACGCTTGATCATCTTCAAACACTGCTCCGAATCATCAACTCGTCGTTGTTTTTGGTCAAAAGTGAGCTCGCGCGGCACCCACTTGGCACAGAGCTTTCTCATATCAAGTATTCGTGAATGATATGATGTACACGTTCAGTTGATATCTTTAGAGTGTCTGCTATTTCATTCAATTTCAATTTACGGTCATTCAAAATCATTTTGTGGATTTTCTTAATGTTTTCTTCGGTAACAACCTCTTTTGGGCGTCCACCGTCTTCGGTGCTCATTTCACCACGTCTAAACTTGGCATATCAATCCTTGATGGTTAATTTTCCTGGGGCAGTGTCCGGAAACTCGGTTTTCAAGCCAGGTTTTTGCTTCAACTATATTTTTTCCCTTCAAAAAGCAATATTTTATCAACACGCGAAATTCCTTTTTATCTATTTTTTTCACAATAACAAAAGTTGCTTCACTCAAATTGCTATAATTCACAAACTAATGATCCGACAGCTGTCAAATTTATACACGCATCTTTTGAGGATTAGGGCTAACTAAAAAACATATGGATTTAATTCTAGTAGCGCCAACTATGTGTCAGGCTGGGGACTTTTCAATTGATCTTATATATATATATATATATATATGTGTGTGTGTGTGTGTGTATTTCAGTTTACTGATTACATGTAGAAATTGTAAAGCTTTCTAAAAAAAACCACATTGTTATTAAAAAATGTATGCTCACAACAAATGAATTGACTAGCTCTGCTTGAAGGTTAGAAGCTTTCTGAAGCACAACATTCATGGCGTTTGGCCTACCTGTGACGCCCCTGTCGATGATAATTGGAACTGTACCTGCCTTTTAGATAGATGTTCTCACCAGTGGCAGCGGATGAGTAGACTATCTCGTCTTGAAGGTTGGAATCATACTGAAGCTGAGGAGACTGGTGGAGTTTGACTTACTTTTGTCGCCGCCAATGATGATACTTAAAACTGGCCAATCCAGCAGATGTTCCAACTAGATTGCTTATGAAGATCTTGAATAGGCCGTTAAATATGTTAATCATTTGCCAAATATGATCGAAATAAGGAAAGCTGGAGCACTTTCGTGTGATCAGAAGTTGTTTTTTAATGCATTTTACGGAGAATTTGTATAAAAACCTAACAATACTTAAAGCATAACGATTAATAACTTAACCCACTGTTAAAACCATTGAAATATCAGCACTACAAGAGACTGTTGCTTATTTTGTTTATAAGATGATACTATAGTTTAGTAGCAGATTATTTTGCCAAAATTTGTGTTCTTGTGAATTAGTTATATTTTTTTTAAATAAAAAGTTATTGCATATAATACACACATTTTCGTTGCATCTCTAACTTTTTATGATATAAAATGCACAACATGAGTAAATTTATAAAATTAGAGCACAATCTGTTATATATTTTACTATATTTTTGCCGATTTTCTAGATTCCTGAACAATTATTCTATTTGCTGAATGTATTCTTAGCATGAATTATTTTGCAACGTATTTATTATGTTAAAACAGAGTTGGATATAGTTAAAAAATCCTTAAATGTTGAAAATTGTACACATTGATGTATTACAATTCATATGTATTATCAGAACTACAAATTTATCTTCTTTATATACTTTTTGCTTTCGAATTCTACTTTTCAACGGGTTCTCAAGCGCATTTCTTTTTAACTAACCTCTGGGGCTTCTTTACTACGATGCTTAATATGAGAACCTCGCCTTGCGATAGAACCATGTCATATGTAAATTAGTTTTATTATATAAGAAATATAATGAATAGAATAGATATGTATTGACCAATTGCTTAATAATTTCGCACTTTGCGGGGTCTACTGACGACAGACCTCGTAATTTGGAGCTTCAGTCAAGTGGCGAGAATGACACCTGAGCTAGCATCTCTCTCTCTGTCTCTCCAAACTTCCACACCCCACCAAAGGAAGGCTTTGGGACCTCTATAAAATTCATCGTGCATCAGTCCCGTTACACGGTGGATTTTTAAGGGCACCAGGATTCGAACTCACGACTCGAGGAAAGTAATGCTGGCCTCACGCGCAACCATAATCCTTCCACTAACACGGCCATGGATGCATTTGGAGATAGATGAATTTGAGAGACATGAGAACACTATTTGTTCAAGCAACTGTGAGACGATATACTGAAAGTGTATATTTAACTCGGATTCTATCATTAGAAGTCTATTTGAATTGAATCCTGCAATCTGGAATTGTATGTTTAGAGTTACCCAAATAAGTAAGTTTCTTTATAATAATTTATTAGGGACACGAGATTAGTTATCCGCTTCACTTTATTAATTAGTGTTGATACTGCTCATCATAGATTGAATTAACTTGTGACATATTTCCTTTATTATTTGACTCTACAGCCATAAACTAATTAAATAGTCAATAAGTTCAAAACTCCAATTGAAAGTACGGAAGAGAAGCACAGAGTAATTTATTATCAATCAAAGAACATGCACGATCGTTCTCTCTCAAATCCCTCTTAACTCAGTTTATCGTAGTTTTTGTTCAAATAAAATTTTAGCTTACCAAATAATTCATTCCGATTCAAGCACTTCTCGATTACAGCAGATTCGACTCCTATAATTCTGTTCAGAAGTTATTTGCACTTATTTTCAAAAAAATAAAAAGATTAATTACTGCGATTCACACCAATCTACAACATCTATCAGCTGATCGTTTTCCTTTGTCACCATTACCTTTCCTTTCAATTATATTTCTCACTTACATATCACTGCTATTTCTAATTCAATTCACTACACTTCTTTTATCTTCATCTAATTTATGTAATAACTTTTCATTTTGGTAGGCAAATAATTGTTACTTTATGCAATTCCAGTTACCAAAAAGTTCCCAAGATTAGAGAAGAGAAAATCGCGAAGAGCTCAACGTAACAAACTGATCAAAGATTTTTGACTGATTATTATTGGATCGCCATGTCTTTTAATTATAACGTTGACAGCTGCGTATACCCTGCTTTCTCTAGCATTGGAATATATAGCCGAACGGTATCCCATCTATTAACATTTAGTATCCTAAGCATGCGCTTGCGAAGAGTCCAAGCCGTTGGCGAAATCAAGTATCTTAAACGAATTAAGTCTCTCCAGTGGAAACGTCATGACGATCTGAGTCGCCATCACTTCTCCGAAGTTAAACCGAATGTTTACTCGAGATCTCCCCGCATAATCCCCGAGCGGCTTAGGGACCAAAGATGGAGACGAATTAACTCAGATTAAGATTCCCGGGTGACTTCATCCCTTTCGGAGCCGGTTGCTCTTGACCGGTCTCGTGTTGTCCGGATACTGATTGAAGAAAGTAGTCATCTTATAATGGATTGGAATTCTTTTGCATTGTATTAGGTTGTGTTGGATGGCAACGAATTTTTTTTTTTTTTTTTTTTTTATCTAGGAAAGTAAATTAATATTAAGGTTTATTGTCGATTTATTTAGTTTAGAAAGAAGGAATTCTGAATATTCTTAACTATTAATTAGATTCATTAATTTTTATGAAGGATTTTGTTGGAGAATTCAAAATAATTACTTTTGTTAGTTAGTGAAGTGACGCTCGACGTTTTCCGATTTTCTCTTCAGTAACCTTGGGGACTTTTTGGTAACTTGAATAGCATTAGATAACAGTTCGTTGCAAAACGAAATGAAACGTGACTAAATAAATTAGATGAAGATAAAAAAAATGTAATAAATTGATTTAGGAATAGCTATATATAAGCAAACTAGAACTGAAAACAATAAGAAAGGAGGCAAATGATAGCGAAAAACAGATAGATGTTTGTAAATTAGAATGAATTATTATAATTAATCATTTGTATTAAAATTGGTTGAAAATGATTCCTGGTTAGATAACAGGAGTCAAATCTGCTATTTTTAAGAAAACTCTCAATCGTTGTGATTGTGTCGGTACGCTTAGACTTTATTGCGTTTCTACAATTTAGGATTTAAATGATTTAAGAGAGATTTGAGAATGAATGATCTTGCATATATATATTCTATGAAAATAGTTAATAAACTATATTGTATTTTTACTGATGCCTTTACAACATTGGTGTCTAAACTATGACCGTTTGAGGGCCACATTGCAACAAAAAATTTGCTGGGCCACACATACAGTATTTTTTCAACAAATTGAAATAAAAATTAACTCTATGAAGTTTTATTAAAATAAATTAACTTCTTTTTATTATAATTTTTTTAAAATTCGAATTAGATGTGTATAGGTACATATTTATTTTAAATTTGTAAAAGTTTCGTTTCATCTAGTTTAAATTTCATAAAGATGGAACAAATTCAAATTAATGAGATGGATGAATTTGCATTTGTTGAACAAGCAAATAGATATCGAGTTCAATAGACGAGATTGCAATTCATAATGCCTTTTCAAGATGTTTGTCAGTGATCTTTGTCCTATTTTTGTTTTTTGTATGCTTCATTCTTGAAAATAATTGATCAACAAATGTAGCCAAAAGCTGAAGACAATAAATAAAAATTAGGATATTTATCGCGTGGAATGTAATCTTTATAAAACTCCAGTAAAGAAACTTTCGCAAATTTTTCTTTCATTTGAATGTCTCCTTGCAGTTCAATGCATTCCATTTGAAGATTTGAAAGCAATTTATTTATTTCTAATGAAAATGGTGTAGGCCTCTTTTAATGTGTTTTTTCCCTTGTCCAAAAGGATTAGGAAATCAAAATACAATCCAATATACTGCTTACAAATATTGTAATTCTTCAAAAAATTCCCCGTTGAGTGGATACATAAATAATTCGAAACGTAAATTCTCATGCCTTTCTAAGATGTTTTTATTTAAATTATTATTTCAAAATAAATGTCAACGAATTAATTATATATGAAAAATATTGCAAACATTATAAAAATGATGTATAAATTTAAATATTTCCATATTTTGTGTTTGAGCCGCACTTTAGATAAGCATGCTCTACAATTGGATTTGTGAACTTATGGATTATGTAATTAGACTTTGAGATGTCAGTGGAGTTTAAACATGAAGGGAGAATGCTATAGTTTTTTTTTGTCCTAAATATATTGTTAGCATATAAAACTTTCCTATAGGCTTTTAAAAATATTATGTAAGCGTATAATACCTTCCTCTCTTATTTTTACTACGTTTAAATAACACATTACGAGCTGCATTTAGATATATTCATCTTTTTCTTCAAATGTTGAATGAAAATCAGTCGAATTAAAAATATTTCGGATAAAGGTTTGCTTAACAAATATTCTTGTAGATATTATTCGTAATCTTTTCATTAGATTAGTATTTATAAATAAAAATCAGAAAGGAATAACATTTTTCTGGGGAAATAATGAGATAAATATCAAATAAAGGAGATATATCATGAATATAGGTTCAAATTTTAGGCATCAACCTTTGCAGTTTTCTCTACATATCGATGACTTTTCTTTAAACTATTCCAGTGTCGCAATATTTAGTTAAACCTTAAAAATCTACACTTGTTTTATTTAGTAGTTACTATAGTATTTTTCACTTTTTTTTATATGTTTTCTTTAATAAACCTCGTTTGAAAAAAGGAATGTATAATACGATAATCATTCGGATTTTTTCTCATAATAAGCCATGATTATTAATAAAGAAAAATACAAGTTAGTAAAATTTATTATAAAATAAGAAGAGAATACAATATGAAATAAATGAAACAAATGGAAATTAAATAAACTGGAAAATGGAAATGCAAATAGATTTTCCTGTAATATTTACACTGTTTAAAATGTGTCTGAAATCTGTTTTTTATTTAACAAAAGGGAATTCAATTTTCTTTTATGCAAAATAATTCAATTCATTTTCTAACAGAATTTGATTGCATATTTTTGATGTTCTGTGAATACTTTCAGATTAATAATACCCAGTAAATAAAAATGAATGTAGATAATAATAATTAGATTTTACAAAAAAAAAATTACAAAAATATTATATCTACAACCTTACATTTTCTAATTCAAAATAGAAATATGATATAAACTACATTCCATGCAGTTACAGTAGTGTTACAATAAAGTTTACGGCGGAGGAATTTGATACATTTTTAAAGAAATAACATGAAAAGAGTATTTTTCTAAGCTATAAATAAGTTTTTGAAACTAAATCTCCCAGTTTTAAATTTCCTGACTAGACACTTTTTTTTATATATATGTTCCCTTTCAAAACATTTTATTCTACATTCCTGTCTGTCAATAGTAGATTCTCCTTTCCTGAAAATCAATAGTAAATATTTTATTTAATTATTTCGATTAATAGAATCCAGCCTGATTATATAAAACCTCCTTATGTTTTTTTTAAGATTACGAAAGTAATTGCGTCTTAAGGAGTCTCAGTTGAGTTAGTTTCAGAACCCTTCAGACTTTTTAACTTCATTTTTTTACAGAACAAAAATTTTTTTAGGTTATTCATGGGCTTTCTCAATAACCATTAATCATTATTGTTTTGAAATTTTATACATTTGGTTGAAATAAGTTTCTTCATGGCTTATACATCAAATTTTAGATAAATTATTAGAAGAAAAAAAATATGTGAATTTTAATTGCATCATTCTCAATTTCATAATATTCTAAACAATTGTGTTAAATTTTTTTCTCTAATTTTTTTTAAAAATATGTATAACTTCAAAATTAAATATTTTTATACTAAATAATATTACTTTTGTAAATTTCGATCAATGTCGCACTTCATAATCCTGCACACAGTAAAATATTGATATTCGTAATTTAGAAAAATTTTCCAATTTATATTGCTTTATTACATTTTATGATTTTTTAAAAATTACGTTAAAATGTAAAAATTAATGTAATATGTAAGGATATTTTTTGGTGAAAGTATCAAGCTCTTGCTTTGTTTCATTGATAAGTTATTTTGTTTTGCAAAATGTTTTTTTCCCTCCACTTAAGGATAATAGGAGGGGAGAAGATATGCTGATAGAATAGAGAGTTCAAGACCCTTTGATAGAAGAGAGAATGTAATATGTGGATGATTCGAAGCTGAAGGATTAAAAATTATAATTATCCAAAAATTTGAATTTTACACGTGTTTTCCTTGAGATTAGAGATAATTTTTTTTAAAAAATACCCCCATCATCAAAACTTTAACAGTCAAGTGTTATTTTACTAAATAATTTATATAACAATATATGTATTTATATTATACATATATGTATTTATTATATTACAACACACATATATTATTATTATACAAATGAATTTTTTGTTATGTACTTAACAAGTTTTACTATGTTTTAAAATATCATGTATATCTACTTCCCACTTTTAAGGAAATCTTAGAGTCATTTCAAATTATTCCAACCAAAATAGTGATGAATAAATAAAATCTGCATAAGACTGACCTACCAAGAACCATCGAAGTTCATGTGTATGTATTATAACTTCTGCTGCACTAAGTTATGCCTTTCCGGGATTTCCAGGTCGTCTTCGTCCTCAGCTTGGTTGTTCTCCATCATTAGAGCATTGGTATCCACATCTTAGTCCACACATATATAATCCTCGTTCGATATTGCTGGACCACAACTCATCTTTTCCCAAACGTCGAAAGCGTTCCTCGGATCAGTTTCGTCTAAATTTTTTCTTACATTTACTTCTTCAATTTCTTCCTTTACTAAAGTGACAATCCAAGGTCACTCGCTTCTTATCCTTAGAAAAACCGTTAAAACAATAATGCACTTCACGAACCTGAAAAATCATGCGAACTATTTTCCCCATATTTACCTAAGAGGAATTGCAAGAAGAATTCAATTAATCAAAAATAAAATTCGGATTATCCCCAAACTTTTTTCATTGTTTTAAAGTAAAATTCTAGGTCCAGGTGAAAAGTTTGAATTATAAAAGTTCGACTGCATATAGTTTGCGATGATCAAAACGAAATAGAAGGAGGAGTGAAGGTGAATTAAAAATTGGACTTGCAAAGAGGCTTTGTTAAAATATCGATTTTGCCGCAATCGATGATGAAAAGGCTTTCGATATGAGTAGCATCTTTTGACAAATTACTCATGTTTATCCTCTGACAGTTTTAATCATGGATTCTTAAGTAAAATCTAAAAGGAAGCATCTGCTACCTTTTTCGATCGATGTAAATTTAATCTTTAACCTTTAATTTATTTTTCGAGTCAAATTTTAGCAAATTATCTTCATATTTTCCTCCGTTTTTAGCCAAATAATAGAATAAAAAGATCCAAGAAAAATGAGTTTTTCCTGACAATTTATTTTTAATTTTGTATTTTTCTTCTATTACTGATAGCTCCTTTTCAATAAAGTAACGGAACATTTTTTATTTTTGTCTTAAAAGCTCTCCTGCTTCTTTTTTTTAAAAGTGTTTATCCTTTTCTTATTAATTATTCCTTTTAAAATATATTTTGGTTATTTGTGTTTATTGGACTGTAATCAATTCAATGTTGACAACTTTATTTCTTTAATGATAATATTTACAAAAATTATTATTTGTGTAGTTTTTTGAGTCCCAATTTGATGTTTCTAAATATTTATAATTTTTCTAATCTGTATTTTGTAGACATATTGCCAACGTCTTGATTTACCTAATAAACATCCACTTTATGAAGGGAGAAAAAAAGGAATACGAAGGGAGAAAAATAATTGCTTTTTTCGTATTTTACGACTAGAGCGCGTAATTAGGTAATTTCCTTAACATAAAATTTTTTAAAAAATATATATTTAATTCCTTATAAAACAATTTTTTTTTGTCTTTGGTATATTTATGATGTTTAAGTTTAATTTTTAAAGCCATTTATTTTTCATTGCCATAAAATAATTGTATACCATGGAAAATTGATTATTTTTTTAAGCATTTTTTTCCAAAATTGATCGTGAAGTTTTCATATGTAAACACCAATAAATATGTAAAATATTTAAAAAAAAGTTTTCTTCAACGGAAGTTATTTAATTGAGGCAAGGAAAACTTATTTTTTTTTTTATGAATTAAGCATTATTATTGCGCAATTTTCCTGAGGTAATAATTAATAAACTTTTTTTGATATTTTTGTACCTCTAAAGCAAATTTGTTTTTCATTACTTTAAAAACATTGATAATTGATAAAAACCTTGATTGAATTTTTTTAATTACTTCCTTAAAAAAAATGGTGTCATCTTTTTGATTTACTCAGCATTTATATCCCTTGGACAAAAAAAAAAAAAAAGACGCAAAAGACAAAAACTACGATACAAAGAAGGAAAAAATTATGTTTTGTGTTTCTGCAAGCAAAGGTAATTGAAAAAGTTTTTAACAACCACAAAATTGCTTTTTCCGCTTGTCTGCAAACGTTTCCATAGTCTGTCAACTCCTCAGCATTTTCTGTCGTTTGCCCAGCGGAAATTATAAAAGTGACAAAATTAATGGACACAGGAGTTCAAAATGGATAAAAAAAGAAGTATTAAAAAAGAATATAAATTGCATTTCTCTTAGCAAAAAAAAATTCTTGTGCTTTCTGGTTTCCTTGTCTGTTGCTGACAGTGATAGAATGTACCACGGCCCGGCATAGAAAAAAAATTATTTCTCTATTTTTTAAAAGTAAATCTCAGCTCAGCTGATTAACTCCTTTTCTTATTATCAACTGCGTTTGGAGAAACTGTTTATCAATTCAGCATATAATTAAGACCTATGTGCAACACTTAAAAAAAAAAAGATACATTTGGAAAAAAAATAGTTGCTAGACTCAACACGTCAAGAGCATGATGTGATGGATAGTTGAATTAAATATGCATGACGAAAAAGGAGAAAAAAAAAAAAAAAAAAAAAGACGATGATTTAATTTTTAAAATTGTTTTCCTTGGTTTTCTTGTGTCTTGTGATTTAAGATCCAAAATAATAAATTAAATAAGCAAAAAATTTTTAAAGTACATTTGGGATTTTCAAAGTATAAAAATTAACAAATATGAACTATTGATGGAATATTAAATATGTATTTTCAACAAATGATTATAGTTTACTTTTTGTCTGAGAAGAAATTGTTCAATTTAATTAAAAAAAATCAAATCTATGGGACATATGTATCAAAATAAATTTTTAAAAAAAGATTTATATTTGGGCAAATGTAAGCTACTGATAGGTTATTGAAAAAAATATAATCTTTCACTTAAAAATTTAGATCTTTTTTTTTCTTCTGAGGGGAAAGAAAATTAATTTTGTGAAAAAAACTAGCAGCTCAAGAGGGGAGGAAAATGTATGTATAAAATAAAGATTTTGGTTTCTCTATATTGTGATGTAATTAATACATCTTATTGTTATATCGTACATAATAAATATTTGCTTCCTCTATTGTACTATAAAACACTTAAACAGCTTATAACTTTGTAAAACTGTTGAGAATGCAGGATATGAAACAAATTCGAAAAACCAGTAAAAAGTAACCATCATTGTTTTTTCATGAAATAATATGTACGTATAAGAATTTTTAAGAAAATTTATTCAGGCATTTAAATTTTACGAGATGTATGTCGCAATGTATCATTTATATTCCTGATATGTATTTTTTGATGCTTCTATAAATTAATTTTTATGTTTATATAAGATTGATTCATTCAAAATAATTTTATTTAAACAGAAATGAAAATTATTTTTTTCATTCAGAAAATTATTATTTAGTAGAGACAAGAGCTCATTATTTTAATATCACTTCCGACTACTATAGTTTTTCAATCTTTATACTTCAGAGACGAATTTTGAAAATTTTTAAAGCAATGAAGTATTTTTTTCTTTTGCGAGTGTATTGAGTTAATACTGTACGGACTACAAATTTGTATTTTTCAATATAGCATTTCTGTTTACTTATTCTTTTGCTTAGACTCTTACGTTCCAGTCTGATATTTTTATTAGATAGAAACATATATGTATTCTGTTATTTGATAAGGTTTGAATTGATAAAAATTTAGCATTTTGTAGATGTTTGTTTTTAGTATAATTGTTATTTTTGTTATAATAAAAAATAAACAAAAGGGGGGAAATAAAAAGTAATTCTAATAAAACGATAATAGTGTGTTTATGAATCAAAAATACCAGTTACAGTACTTTTTCAGGTGAAATATAAGGTTTATATAAAGTACGTGAAAATGTAATGGAGAGTTGTAATGTTTTAATTTTACAGTTTTTAATTATATCGAGCCAGCAATGAAAGAAATATTTTAGTTTGCATTTTTTGAGCCTTTTCGTGCGATTACATATCACTGTAAATCAAAACAGGTTTTCAAAACCTAATTTGATTATGTTTTTCGAAATTTGTGTATTTTTTAAAAATAGGGCACATTTATTTTCATTTTTAAAGGGGAAAAGAATTGATCGTTATAAAGAAAAAAAAAAAAAAAAAAACGAAAAGCTTTTGTAATTAAAAACTTTCATTTTGAAGACTTGGATCCCACAGAAGTGTCAATTGTTGTCAAGAGTGATTAAAATTGATGACGTTCTTCACAATATGCTATCATTATCCTTTCCCCAATTCCATTAGACCTGTGAAAGGAAGTTCCAAAGAGTGAAACGGGATTAAAAAAAAAGTCTTTGTAAAAATCCTTTGAGTTTGAACAAACACAAAAAGTGAAATCTTTTCTTTCCTACTACACTGATCTGGTACCGATTCTAAAAATACATTAAACAGTGCAGAGTTTTCTCTGAGTTTTTAGAGAAAAAAGGTGTGCTGTTATTTCAGTGTTTCCTTCTATCAGCCGAGGTTTTATTTCGGTTTGCTTGCCACAAGGTACTGCTTGCTGATAGAGAAGAGAAACAGATCAATACTTTGCTATGTGTACAATGCTTTTTCGCTCCACAAGAAAGCTCGAGTTAAAGTAAGTTTTATCTTCTAAAGATAAACCTAGTTAAAAAAGTTTTTATTAATGGTTCGCAAGAAAAGGAACCTTCCATCGATTATTCAAGGCAGTTGTTGAACATTCTTGCTGATAGTGTTGCGGTAAAGAAAAACAAGATTCTATTGTTGTCTGTCTTCTCATTAATTTATAAAGTGATTGGCAACAGCGGTGTGTTTAATTTGTTAAATGCATCGTTAATTTTTTGCTTAAAAAACCTAGCGGGTATTGTAAAATTAATGGTTAACTTATATTTATAGCTAAATGTGCTACATGTTAACTATTTTCCCAGAATTCTTGTTTATGGGTTTTTAAAGTAATGGCTTCTTATAAATTGAATCAATTGTTGGTAATGGTTGCTCTTTTATTTAAAAAAAAATTGAAAGTCTAAGTTGGATTTAATTAATGCTTAATTTTTTAAAATATGAATTTGCTGTTTTATTTCAATTCATATGATGATGTTAGACAATTGTAATATATTCTTATTTCTCTGATTTATTCAAACTTTTTTTCATAATTCTGATAAATATTAGCTGTTTATTGTAAGTATTTTTTTTTGCGTCGTTTATTTGATGCAATGTATTCCTAAGATTTTCATATATGGTCAGATAACATGAGTGACGCATAAGCAAAAACTTATTTTTCTATCCATTTTGATGTGAAGACTTAAGAACATGCATACGCAGGATTTTCAAATGTTTACAGCGACTCTCGTTTACAACAATGCCAGAAGTTAAAACGCATTATTAAATAGCCCGAATGAGACGTCTTCTATAGCCCAGTTGATTAAGGCACAGCAAAAAGCGACCGGTCAACTTTTCTTCGGAGCTACTGAACCAAAGTTCGCAACGCCGCTGGCACTCCAAAGTCATCACCTCTCTCCTCTTCTACGATGTCGGAAAACCATCGACGCCAAATATTATTACAAGCCTTTATTTAACTTGTTATGTTAATATGTATGTAAAAAAAAGTACCTTTCCTGTTCAAAATTTGTATTCTAATTTTAATTCGCTTCCTATCATCCTATCGAGCTGAAATTTTGTATACACGTATAGCTGTGGTGAGCTAAAGCAGTAACGGACTAGGGAAGGAAGGGGAAGTTGGTTGTACTTAACGTTCAATTGAGTTGAAATTTTTTCCATATGCATATAGTTCATGAAATTGCTTTTTAGTGTTAAATTTCCGGACTAAAGAGAATTAAACGATAAAAGTAAAAAATTTTAAAAGTAAAATTTATGTAAAGATTGACAAAAAGGTACAAAAATATTTTTTTTGATTGTTAAATACGAGTAACATAAAATTTAAGAAAGATTGAAGCATTAATACTTCTTTTGATCCCATGTATAAGTAGCTATATACTTAATTTATCATTATTACCTAAGTATCTTAGTTAAGCTTCTCAAGGTCTTATAAATCATATATCATTTTACATTTAAAAAAATTCATGCTGTTTATTTCATCTTTAAATGAAAGCGCAATCAAAAAAAAAAAAATTTTTTTTTTCACTTTTATTATTTTCTCTGCTGCTCGTTGAATTTTGGATGGAATTTGATTTCAAATTTCAAATGTTTTCTATGCTAAGCCGTAACTGTATGAAGTGCGTCTTCAATTTGGAAATGTTATCTTTTTTCAGATGAAGTTTTTTTTAACTCATTTAATTGTAGATTAGTCTTATAAAATATAGAGAAATAAAGGCTAATATTATCCCTTTGAAATATTATTTTAATTCAATAGATATCAAAATATTCCGTCTTCTGCAACAATGTTCAGAACACTTGTTAATTACTGAGTTTTCCATAAGCTTTTTGAAAAAAATATTGCACTGTGGGTCCATCTTGAGTATATTTCAAAGGTGATTTCTGTGGGACGCGGATTTATTACAAATCAAAAGAATACGTTCAGATTCGTTGATACGGTCACAGATACACTTTGCATTATAATTTAAACTGAATTGTGCAAAAGAATAGAAGTTTTGGTTATTTTGCTTATGATTTGAGTGATTTTCTCTCTATTTCTTTTTGTCCAATTGTAATTATGTCCATGGTTGGGATGTTTTCTAAGATTTCGTAATATTTGTTTGAATAAAAGTTTTCATTGGTTATTTTCATTCTATCACTAAAAATATTGCTATTGAAAACTTTGGGGCAATCTGTCGATGTACACCTTGGACTTCATTACCTATTTTTTGAGACTGTCCGACTGTTCATTAAAAAAAAAAAAAATTCAAGTGTCCCAGAATCAAAAGCAATATCGTTTGATTATAAAAATGTGATTGCATGAAAATCCTACTGGCTAATCTACGAATGATTTTTGGTGATTTAATATTGTTATTTTTAAGTGTAGATAACACAGAACAGCTACCATATAGTACTAACAAATTTTTATTTTATTCTATTAGATCATCTAAAGCTTGGCATATGGCTAATGCTTCTGTTGTAAAGATAAAATCAACGAGATTTATGTACTGAGGAAACGAGGCATTTTTTGTGACATACTATGGAAAAAATAATACATTATGAAATAAAATACTTTGAAAATAATATGTTATGAAATTGTAGTATAAAAATTATATAGGATGTTTAATAATGTACAGTTTGTTATCAGATACCTAAATTTAAAAGAGAAGAGTTATTGTTTTAATAGTTTTTCTTGCCATATTATGAGTTGTGTACTTTCTTGGTTCAATATTAAACGCGAGGGAAATGTTAGTATCAGGATATACCTACTCTTAGCTTATTTTGATTTCCTTTCCGCTTAGTGTGTATTATAATAAGAATTTTCTTGAAATACTTATTAAGAAGGGGAAAAATGTTTAACTGCGCATCTAAAAATGCTAAGGCTCAAAAATATTAATTATGTAAATAACGCAGAAAAAGACGCTACAACTTTATCGTCATTATTTGCATCTCAAGTTGCATGCCACTTGCTAGATTATTTAGATGAAATTATATGAGTAATTATCCATTTGATTATTCCTTTAAATCAACAGACGAAAAATAAACAATCGATACTTTAAAAAAGTGTTTTTACTTATTTTAAAATGAAATTGAAATACCGGATGTTTTCATTAACATTTTTATGCTCTACTTTGCAGTTTCCCAATTTCCTCTACGTGCTGTACTCATGCGATGTTATGCAAACAAAACAAAACATATGAGCAAAAAAAGATATCACTTTTATGTATCAATCTTATCTAGCCTCATTGCCCAAAGTGATAAAGCGAAGGATACTTTGAGAACCAATCGAGCGACACCCCTTTTCATTTTATCCGAGTAACTTAAGGAACAAATATTTGTGCCTAGAGAATTTTTTTCCCAGGCCTCGGTGGTGCTTTAAAAGATAATTTCAAACTCCAGTTTGAGCGAAATCTAGGGCAAGACTCTTTTCTATTTTCCGGAGTCCGTCAATAAAGATAAGAAAAAGTTAAGCCCAGCTTCTCTTCGGTACGTGATAAACGATATAGTTCTACCTATGTGCCCAGCGGGTTCTTTAGAGATTAAAAGTGGCACTGGACAAGCGCTGCTTCCTCATTGCTAACATATTGCTCTCGAAAAAATCTTTCTTTATGCTTTAGGTTCCTGCTGGAAAATTTCTATTTTTCATTGTTGCCTCTGGCCGTTTCCCCTATAACACCTTTACACGGTACATTTATTGGAAGAATGAAATACGGGAGGCAATCACTGTGTGAAATAATGCTATTGCAGAAACTTTTTTTGCTTCTATTTCGTCTTTCTAAAATAGTTTTATACGATTTAATATACTAAAAACAATTTTTAAAACTTTTGTTTCGTATATGTATACGTTGATATAAATTGCCGAGTCTTAGAGTAAATAAACGAATGTTTTTATTTTTTTAAAGGAAAAATGAAATATATACATACAATTTTTTTTTTTTTTTTTTTTTTTTAAAAATGTAAGCCTATTTTTCTTCCTGTAAAGCAATGCAAAACAGCTGAGACAATTTGAGCTTCATGTTTGTTTTCGGTCGTTAGTTGTTTTGAGAATGTAAATAGTAGCAATATAATTAGTTTTATCCAACAACTTTTATAAACAAATTTGTTTCTAACACTTCTATTAAATAAAACGTTGTACATTTTCATTTTATTTGAAATACATATTTTTCTGACTTCCATTTGAAATGCAAATGTTGGTCTCTTTCACAATTTTGTTGTTTACTCATGTTAGATTCGAGTATTTCGCCATGTTTGATTTTTTATTTTGATTCTAAAATTTGCAAATTAGATTCTAAAATTTGCATGTTTTTGAAACTGAAAAAAATATTTTCTTTAAAAACAAAATTATTTTTAAGTTTGCATTGGCGCTTTAATAAAAGGAAAATACAATTGAATAACTGAAAAAATCATGATAATTTTTCATATTGTTCTGAATTTTATAATCAGCAAATGAAGCAAAGAAACTCTTCCAGAAATGAATCCTAATTGGCAATTTGGAGTATACATTCTTCTCCACTCGTTTTAAATATTATTAAACCATCACATACTCATTGAAACCTCAATGCAATATCTCAACAGTTATTTTCCATTATAACTTGATCTTAAATGAAAGTAACTTATTTGATGGAAGACATTTATTCCTTTTTAGTTTAAAAATAATTATTTTTGATTGACATTTTGTTTTAAATTATTTATATAATGTATTAATAAAAATGACAAAGTTTCCTCTAATATTATTAATTTAACAAATAGTTCAAGTTTTCTTATAGTCCCAACAGAAGTACATTTGAATAATTACGCATTTCACATTAACAATTTGTTTGTCTCAGTAAGTCAAAATTTTTATACTAACTGATTATGTACATAATAAACATGCTCAGTTTTCATTAGGTTGGGGTGTTTAGACGAACATTATCGTACCACAGGTAATATTGCACGTTGAAAATTATTGCTAAAATACTTCACGCAATTATGAGATTGATGTTAAAGTTTTGCAAGCGCCATTTGGGTGGATTTAGATTCTTTAAGCGACTTTGTAATGAACCAATTTGTTTCGATAAAACTGAAAATTGGAATAATAGATGTTAAGTGAAAATGACCGTTATCGTACGATGTGAATAAATACGTTCATGTGCATCATAAACTGTAAAATATCTCTTGTTATGAGAAACCTCTTTTAATTACATTTTTAATTTGGGAACAAAGGAGATCCTTTGAATTTTATGTACTTACTACACGGATTTGCTGGAGACCTAAATATAACAAGAAGACTCAATTTATGACGTGTTAACGCATGCCATATCTTGTTAACGACTGGGATCTGACCCTCGTGAGAGCTGAACCTAAAACCGAATATTGATTAGCGTCAACGTGAATCTTGATCCTGCTGTTGACGGTTTGTTGTTTGTAAAACAAACGCCTTTGTCTCAATTTTCATTGTCTACCAATCAACAATATCAAGACACATTTTAGGTACGACTTTTATTTATTGGGGAAATGCTATTTCATACAATGCAGAAAGTCTGTTTACATGGACGCTTTTACTCATGCGTTGCTGGTCGCTCTCACTTGATAACTGTTTGCAGTTGAAGGTAATACATGTTACGAGTACAGGATACATATAGGCTTGAGATTGAGGATAAGCAAATTATGGGTTTTAAAAAACTTCAGAAATAGAATTTTCTCATTTAGACTCTTTCCACCTTCAGTCTTTTATAAGTTTCATTACAAGATATTTCAAAATTCTCTGCAAGAATGCAACTGAAAACAAAGATAGTATCATGCATATTTATACATCTTACACGAATGCTTGCTTGCTTACCGTTTTATACCATAACTTTTGACATTTTGGTACATATAAAATCAGAAAACATCTTTTACTTTTTTTAAAATTTATTTTCGTGGTCATTACCATTTTTGCTACCGAATTATACAATGATCGAAAGATATTACTTCTCTAGTTATCACTGCGCACAAGTCTAAAGTTAGGCCCTTATATATTTTATTTCGATTTCAAAGAAATTGGTAAATTTTCGAGCATTTGTCATATAGCTCTTGGAAAATTAATTTTCTATAATTCGTACGTAAACTTATATTTGAAAGCATTATATATTCAAGTAAGAATCTTTTTTAGTGTTTAAAGCACCATATATTGGAAAATTTATATGAAAAACTACTAAGTTATTTTATTTTTCCAACATGCAATTTTAGCCAACAACAAACGCAAAAAAGTTCTATTATAGATGACTGAATAGTACGAAATTGCCTACTTTTATAAATCATATATATAACATCAATAGCACTGAAGCTAGAATATGAATTTTTATTAATAACTAAAAAGATAAAAAAAATACTTACTATTACCTTCCTTTGTTAAATAAACCTTATATTACAACTCCCAACTATCATATTAATAACCTTAAATCTTTTTTTGTAGACATGTTTAAGAAAAATTACCCATCTTTTCCAAAAAATATGAAAAATCTTCCCAAATATCCTACCTTTCAAATGTCGAAATGCGGTTTCGGTTAACAGAAAAAATAGCTCTTCTTTTCTCCCTCCACCTAATCCATTTAAAACGGATCGGACAAAAGGACTCGCTTAGCATAATGGTTACGAGGTTAACAAAATGCAATCCTTTCAAGGAACAAAAGTGGCGAAAGAACGAGTCCAAAAATCTATGATCACGAAGAAAAATGAACGAGTCCAAAGAATGGATGTAATAAAAGTCAGCGTTAAAAGGGACGGTACTGCGATGAAATATTGTCAATCAGGCTACATGGAGGGAGCTCTGTCATTCTGCTTATGTGTTTCCTTTTTGAAAAGAGGGAGAAAAAGATAGCTTCTCGCATTTTCGGGAAAAAGGAACATTAATTCTTGTGTGAAGTATGAGAGCGTATTTGTTTGTACGAATGTTTTGACACCTCTTCTCGACTCTTGGAATTGGATTTGAAAAATTGTTTTTGGCGGAAAAGCACTATGTGTATTTCTTTTAATTAAGGTAATTAGCCGTGTTTGTTTTAGAAAGATACATTATTTGTGTTTGAAATCAATCTATTTTTATATTTAGTATATTTCGTATTGTCGTATTTTATTTTAAGCTTTCTGTTAGGAAGAAAAATATTTATTTATTGAGAAGGTTTATCTAAAAGTTATTTTTCTGTGTGCTCATTAATTTTTCAGTTGTAAAATTTTATACTTCTACAGCATTTTTACTTTCACATTTTTGCACTATTTTTCCCCACAATTTTTTTGCTTGTACAAAAAAAAATTTTTTTTTTTTTTTTTGCATCTTTTTAGATTCACGATTTATTTACATACAACACTCTACTTAATTAAAAAACTTATATTTATAATTTTTTTACTTTCAATTATAGTGACCACAATTGTTTAGTGGTCATTGCAACGAACTCACGGCTGCCATTCGTCAAGTCGAGGGTTTGAGTCCTGATACCAGAATAGATCCGCCGTGTAGCGGGGCAAATGCACGTTAAATCTGGTCGAGGTTCCAAGTCCTCCCATGGACCGCGGAAGCCTAGTGGTCAAGGTCGTGGACTAGCGGTCGGCGGTTTTCGTTCAGTCGCGGGTTCGATCCTTAGCCGCCAAAGACTCGCCGTGTAGCCGGGGCTGATGCACGTTAAATCTGTTCGGGGCCCAAAGTCCTCCTGATGGTGTGGATGTTAGGAGAGGGGGGTGCCAGCTCAGGTGTCGTCCTCGTCACGTGACCGTAGTTCAAAATTACGAGGTCCGTCCCCAATAGCCCTCGTGTTGCTTCTAGTGCGACGTTAATAAAAAACTAAACTAAACTAAAACCAAGTCCTCCCATTGGCGTGATGTGGAAGTTTGGAGATGAAGGTGCCTGTTCAGGTGTCGTAGCCCTCGTTCAAAATTCAAAAATTGAGAGGTTCAAAATTGAGAGGTCCGTCGCCAATAGCTCTCATGTTGCTTCTCACTGTGACTTTAATAAACCACTCAATCATACTATATATTATATTTCCGATGTCCTTTGAAGTCGATGTCTTTTCTGCTTTTATAGCTTGTAAAACTTATATGATTTTTATAGAAGATGTATCGATATTCAAATATAATTGACATTTATTTTTATTTCATATATAAGTTCAGACAATTTTTCATACTTACTGAATGCCACAAATTAATTATTAAAGAAAAATTTTATACTGACATTAAGAAGGAAAAAAAAAAAAAAGGAAAAGAAATATTCCAGTGAGCTAATATGCTATTTATGTAACATCACTGATTTTATTTCTTTTAATTTCATTATTTTGCTTTCATATATAATTTTTAAGAGCTTCATTAAATGAGTTTTTTTTACTGATTATTTCTGTTTTGGCAGTAATTTTTAAAGCTTTTGCATGGATGAAAGCTTTATGATAATTCAGTTGTTTTAAAGCATAAACAAAGTATTAATTTAACTGTAAATACATCATATATGTATCATAATATGAACAAATTATTTAATAGAAATTTGTGAATGTTTATAAAAGTATATACATGGAATTCCTCACCATAAAGGAAATTAATGGAAACATTTATGTAATATTTCATACATATATATTTCTCCCTCAGGGGCTTACCTTCTTTAAGTACGAGAATCGTGATTGTGACGTAATCTAGTGATATTTTTTCTCTTCCGTGGGGTTTACTGTCTTTGATAACTACGAGTGACGAGCTCCCGAGATACCTTAGTGACCCTTCTCTATTTTCTATCTTCCGTCTTCTTGACTAATTTTTTATCATTTTCTTCCTTTTGTGTGTAACTTACATTTTAAATAAATATTTGACGCAACATACCCACATGGGTATCTAGCGCCTTGAACTGAACTGCCATTCACTCACTACATTTACATTTTAGTCTTTATATCTGTTTCAAATACTTTAAGCTTTAAAATCTCTTAAAATAAAATATAAATTGATTTTCTCAGTGATGGTGAACAAAAAGACGTTATTTGACACCATTAACTGCATAAATCTTCGAAATTCTACTTCTTCACTTTGATTATTCATTATAAATTTAAAGAGCAGCCTTATGATTTGAGCGTGCCTTCCAGGTAATCGAAGGTATTGTACAAGCAATTGTTAAAATTAAATAAGATTGATTGCTTTTAAAGCCCTGGGCAAACAACTTATTCATAATTACTTGTATCTTTTGGGATCAAAGAAAAATTTGTTAGCGTTACTCAATTAATTAGGCTTTGAGTCCAGAACTTTATAATGGCGGTAATTAAAATGTTGTTTACCTCTGCTGCGAAGATCATAAAAGAGAAATTGAAATTTAATTACATTACGTATTAATAGAAACGCCATAGCTTTCCTTTTATTGCATATTTATTTTACCGAAACTAATGTTATTTCACACTTTAAATATATCCAGGTCTTTTCGAAAGTCTTTTGAACTCTTTTCGCTGTTTCTAATACATTGTTCAAGTTTGAAATGCCTCTTTAAACATTTCACTATCTGGTTGAATATTTGAATTGAATCATTTATCAAAACAAGATTTGGAATAGCTTAGAAAATGTTAAAAGTATTTACTCAGAAGCTTGGGCTAATTAAACTGCCTTTGTGTAGTGGCGCCTTTGGGGATAGCATTATGATTTATATATTATTTAGGGAGCTAAATGGGTGTTTATTTAATGTTTGGTACAATATAATTTAATGTTGCGTGTTATTCTAGTAAATAATAGATATTTATATTGCATAGGAAAATATTGTCATGTTATTGGTTCTCAGGCTGTGAAACTATTAATTTGTGCTTATGTTCTTTTAAATTCGATTTAGCTTCTATAATTTTGGGGTGGGGTTATAATTAGACTGTGAACTAAATAATCTTTAATTCTTCACCAACAATCTATATTTGTAAAATTTACTGTCTCGGTAGATAGCTGTAATATATGAAAGATTCTAATTCGAAATCATAAATTAGGTTTTTTCCAAAAATAATTTGCAATGTCCTTATTATATATTTCCTGTGATGTTCTTCAAATAGATCTCTTATTGATAATCTAACGGGGTTCTCTCGCGTATTTCCCTTCAACAAACCTCTGGGGAGCGAAGGGAGGGGGTTGTCTTCTGACATTATATATGATTTCAGAATTTTTTGTGAATGAACCGAGACTTAAGTATATTAGATTAGAAATACTGAAGTGTAGTTAATAATATTATGGTGTGATAACATTTATGAACTAAGAGTTGAAATAGATGATTCGAGACGTTAGTGCACCTGTGAAATGACGTGTTGTAGGATCCAGATTATGAGTTTAGTACCGACCCGGATCCAGTGAGGCAGTATGAGATAAGTAAATATTTATATTAATCTTTAGGACCGCTTTTCGTAAGTGATTATATAACTATTGAATTTCGAATATTCCAAGATTACGAATGAACCAATATGATTTCCTTTATTGTTTGACTATTTAAATAGAGTTCACACCTGATTGGCTTGTGATGGCACATTGTGATTGGTGAATATTTAATCCAAAATGTTTTAATTGATGATTACGGATAAATTTTTTGACTAATTAATGCATAAAACGTAATTAAATATATTGTTTAATATGATACTAATCGACTCAAATTTGTGTGAAAAATAATTTGCATTTACTTAAAAACTGCATTTATACCAACAAAATAGGATGCGTTGCTTAGATAATGAATTTAAGACATTAATATGAATTTCATTTAAGAATGGGAATGAAGTGTTTTAAAGATTACAACTCAATTTTAGCTATAGCACTTGAATTGAATGGTTGTAATGATAAAATAAAATTAACAAGATTCGTTTCAGAATACTGAAAAAAAATGGCATAGAATGTGTGCGAATGAAATTAATCTCATCTAAATGAATTCTTTTTCAACTTTCAAACAAGAAGTTGATTAAATTTTTCCACGAAGAATATAAATATTCTAACCAAATTTGATCCTTCTTTTTTAGAAGAGTCATTTACGGCATTAGTATATATACTTGTATCACTTAAGAATGGGAGTAAATTATAAACGGAATAAAACGGCTCAATTTTAGAATTTGTACTTTAATGGAATGGTTGTAAAATGTTTGAAATATACCAAGATTTGTTTTAAAACGATGAAAAAAAATCTCTTAAAATGTGTGCGAAGGAATTAAATGTCATTTAAATTATTTCTTTTTTCAACTTAGGAACAGAATTTGGATAAAATGCCACAAAGATTGAAACTACTTTTTTACTTTTCTTTAACTGGTTCTATATAAACCCAATCATGAATAAAAGAAAGAGAAGATCGAACTTATTTCGAAATCTTCAAAATCGAGGACACCAATATTTTTTTTTTTATTCCTTTTTTAGAATTTAAGATTTCACGAATAACTCTGAATACTTTTCAATTTTATGCGGGTTTATTTTACGGCATGCCTAATCCGGCGGAAGAAATAAAAAAAAAAGTTTTCCAACTTTATCTTTTAAATCCACCTTTTGAGCTAAGGAGTTTTAACAACGAAAAAAAAAAAAAAAAAAAAAAAGACAGAGAGGAGATATTTGATCAAAATGAGGGGCAGTCGTATTTAGAATAAGGCACTGCGGGTTGAAAAATATTCGAAGGCAGTATTCTTCGAATTCTTTCTTTCTTTTTTACCTCTTTATTTTCTTGCATTTTTTTCCGTATTCGTTTTTCCGTTTACTGAGTAAACTCTTACATAAGACTGAAATACTAGAATATCCGCCTGACCATTCTGGGAAAGCTCTCACCGAAAATAGGCACATTTTTGTATGGAATCCCAATATGGTATTAACTCTTTCTTAACTTTTTCTTGTTCGTGGAAAAGAGAAGGGAAAGAGATGGAATTGCTAGAAAGTTAATATTAAGATAGAAATATGGAGGCACTGGAAATAGAAGAAGCTCTGAACAAAGATAATGAGCTCGCTGAAATGTATCATCATAAATGGAACAATAGATAATGAAGCTAGTTTATAAATAATACATAGGAATATTATTTATGAATTATTATTATTATTATTATTTTACTTTTTAGAATAAATCGTTTGGTAATGGAATTAATTTATATGAACAAAGATAATGTATTCACTGCTATGCGTCATCATAAATTGAGCCATTGATAATGAGACCAATTTACAAATAAAGTGTAAAAATGCCATTTAATGAATTAAATATGTATTTTTTCGTATAAATCGTTTGGTAATGGAAATAATTTATATTTATTTAAATAAATAAATATAACTGTAATTGTTTAAATGAACAAAGATAATGTATTTGATGCTTATGTATCGTCATAAATAGAATTTTTTTTTAAATAGAAATAAAAAGCTTATTAAAAAATAATGATTTATATTTGTTCAAATAAATCGTTTTTGAAAAGTTTATAATGACTATTTATGTAACTGTAATTGATCAAAAAATTACTACTCTGCATCTCGAGTTCTAGTGTTCGGGTGTTTTATATTTTCGTCTGATCTGCATCTATATATAATTATTGTTATGCTCATTCAATTAAGATGTGCTAAATTATTGGTTGTTAAGAACTTTAAAGTGACTGATTGTGAAAATAAATTTATGATTAATTGAAAAAATAATGATACTGAAAGACAAATCCCCCAAATCAATTATTTACTTGATTAATATTTTATGCATAATAGTATCTAAGTTTTTATATTTAGTATTAACTGCTTTGCTGTCAATGTAGGGAACTGTCTTCACTTTTAGGAATATTTTATACAAATAATTAACTCATAATATGAAAAAAGCACGTCTCTAAAAATAAAATTATCAAATGTTCTATACAAAATTTTGCAAAAATGGATTTAGTCATCCAAGGGTTTTTTTCTTATAATAATTATTAAAATACTAGATTAAATATAAGAATTAAAGTAAACGATGAAACATCCACAAATGGACAATAGTAAACTTTTCCGATATTAAAATTAAAGGAAATAATAAATTATTAAATTGAATATATTTAAGGTAAATGTAATTGAAATAAAGCAAACGGTAAAGAATTAAATTGAATATATTTGAGCTAAATGTAATTAAATTTGAACGATAAAAAATTGAAAAGGGATCTGGTACGCCAAAAGTGATCCAACTAAAACAATAGCCCCTTGGGGGACCAATAAAACTCTATCGTCTAAGAAAGCGAACACAAATGTCAGCCAAACTTTTATTTGAATGAAATAAATTTTCTTTGAATCTTGCATTCCTAAAAACACATTATTCTTGCATGTATCGGGTACTCAGAATTTCTTCGGCTGCTGATGTTTTCTCCTTACACATCGGAGGATAATTTTCTAACCCGTTGAGGGAGTGGTCATTGGACTTTGGAGTGCCCACGGTGTTTTGAACTCTTGACCACAGAAGCGAAGAATAAAAGTGGTCCGGTCGATTTTTGTAGCGTTCTTTGCAACTGACTAAAAGAGAATCTTCTATCGGGCAAACTATTAATGTGCTTTAACTTTTGGAGCACATTTTTGTTGATGGGAGTCGCCACATACTCCCCCTCCGTCTCCAGTATCATCGTGATGATACGCAGTGGATATCGGAACATTTTGTATGATAATTTTGATAACGCTTTTCTAGCCATTATTGTTATTGATGTGCATCCCCTCCCTTGTTGTACTGAGTTTTGTTTTGGACAGTTCCATTTTGCGTCATTAGCTGTGTCTTGTTGAGTGGCGGATGTCTTTGTTGCTTGCACCGTAGCCGATATATCAGTAGTTAGGGCTTAAGAGCAGTCGTCTTAGGCATACAAAGGCGAGGTTTTTTTTTCGTCAGGGGCATATGCAAACAGTAATTCTAAACTGTGCTGCCATCTGGTGTTCCATGGGCCGTGGTAGCCTAGTGGTCATGGTTTCGGATCCGTGTCCGGTGGTTTTCGTTCAGTCGCTGGTTTGATCCTTGGCCGCTAAAGACCCGCCGTGTAGCCGGGGCTGATGCACGTTAAATCTGTCGGGGCCCAAAGTCCTCCCATTGGAGTGGTGTGGAAGTTAGGAGAGGGGGTGCCATCTCAGGTGTCGTCCTCGTCACTTGACCGAGATTCAAAATTACGAGCTCCGTTGCCAATAGCCCTCGTGTTGCTTCTAGTGCGACGTTAATAAAAACTAAACTAAAACTAACTAGTGTTCCATGTCGTGACTCACTATTTCGGTGTGTGAAATGATCCCCGCCTCATCGGGGGATGTTTTTCTACTTTGTGGAGTGGGAGAGAGTAGACTTTGTAGTGCGACAGCGTTTCGAATCTTCGATCTGTCAGTCCACAAAAAACTTGACTTCCATTTTGTAACACTCTTATCAACTGGACTAAAAGGGGATCCCTGGTCAGATGTTACTATTGAAGAGAGCCGTCACAGTCCCTTTCAAATCTTGTTATATATATATATATATATATTAACATTGCATTCAGGATTATTTCATTTGTTTATGTTTAATTAGATGGTATTTTTTCATTTAAATAGGTATTGATTAGTATTGGCGAATCCTGAATAGCCTGTTATTAAATGTAATTAAGTTTCATGGAAAATGGGTTATATTGCTTTCAAATTTTTTCTTGATTTTGAAATACATATGGCTTTGAGAGAAGGGGGAATGGTAATTTTGAGATTTACTAGAAGCAGTTTCTAAATGTCTTTAATCTCGGTTATAATACACTTCCTGTATTCAAGATCCCCGGCGCCCGCCGATATTTGAAAGTGACGTAGACTCAACAAATATTTTAAAGATTTTATATTGCAAGCATGTAATTTGTAAGATGTTGAGCCACTAATATTTTAATTAATAGAAGAAATGTTATCTGGAGCATGGTTATATAACTAATTTATATGTTATTTATGTCTTTAAAGTATGTATTCCATACAATATCGTTAATTCAAATAGAACAAAAATGCAGAAATCTCGAGATTCTAGAGTTATTCTAAAATTAATAATTTTTTCAGTTTTCTATACAAAATGAATAAATAGAATTGATAACGGTAGCATAATCATATTTAGGAGCATTAAATATAATTATTAAGCTATTAAAATTACTTTTCACGCATATAAACGGATGAAGAAAAATTATTTTGATATAAATATGGCTTTTTTAATGTGTGAAAGCATTCTTTTCTTGAATGTAGAATATTCGTAAATACTTTTAACTGAAGTTGAGTATTTATTTGTGTTAAATCGGACGTATTTGTACGACATTTCTTTTAAAAGAAAGTAATTTGATATTCAGAATGTCGGAAACAATTAATAAGTATTGTTGTAATATTGTTTTAAGTCAATTTATATTAAAGTTTCGAAATGCTGAACTTTTCAAACCAATTAAAAGATGTTACAGAATTTTTAGTTATATTTGGAAATAATTGAATCATTCCTTATTTTATCTGGAATTTAAATTATGTATTTGAAGGCCTCGGAAAGCACATATGTGCACTTTATTTAATATTAATTAGGACTCAAATTTTAAAATCACAAGCCTAAGTAATAATTAAAAAATAATTTATATACAATGTATCGTAAAGTAATAATGAAGATATAATAATGTGTGTGTGGCATATATTGCATTGAAGTTAATTGTTGTAACTAATTAAGAGCTTATAATAATTGTACAATCAGAAAATCTCAATAAAATTGGTTATAACGGTTATAAAATTATCATTTTCCTGCTTCTGCTCATTTCATTTCGAAATTTATGAGCCAACTCTTAGGTCTAACTTTGAACATCATTTCTCCCAGTGCTTTGACTTTAAAATAAGGAATGAAGTTGCAAACCGTGTATGTCTTGCTAAACTTTCCGAAATGCACTGCATGTGCCATCCTTATTCCTCGTAGTGATTAATTGACTAATAAAATTACTGAATTCATGCAGTCAAACTCTTCCCATCGTTCGCTTCTACATTTTTGTACGTAATTTTGAATTCAGTTCATGTCTCGGGTTATATTCATAAACGTTGTATTTTGGCATTTACCATCATTCAAATATATTCTCTATTCAGTGAAGCATAGAATTTAAGAAATTGTTTGACACTTAATTTAGTTGAATTGTTTTATATCCCATTTATATCCGAAAAAGGGCAATATACGAGTATAAATATTATAATTAATATAGGTGTTTTTAAGACTGCCTATTAGAAAGCTTCAAAATATCGGATTTTATATTTTACGTGAGTTTAATTGCAAATGGCGTATTCCATGATTCTGATTTATATATTTTATGGTTTTCTTCCAAATTAAAAGTCGCTGAAAGATGCGCAGTTAGCATACTTTAAATAATAGTATTTCAAAATGCAATTTTCCATCATTAAGAATTATTTTATTTGATTTTGGTGTGGCCGTGGTAGCCTAGTGGTCATGGTCGCGAACTCGCTACCGGTATTGTTTCGTCGAGTCGTGGATTTGAATCCTGGTGCCTTCACTGCGTAACGGGGTTAATTACGTTAAATCTCTTCGAGTCTTTGAGTTCTCCCGTTCGCGTAGCGTGGAAGTTTAGAGGGGAAGTTCTCAGGTGTGTGTCTTTTGATTGATTATTTATTAACGAAGAAGAAATATGCGGACTATTGGTGATGGACCTCGTGATTTTGAGCCTAGGTCGAATGACGATTAAACGGAAATAACTCCAACAACGAATCCTCGATTATTACCTCTAAGCTACCTTGGCTCAAATTACAAGGTCCGTCGCCAGTTAGCCATGTATCTTCTCAGTGTGACGTGAATCAATAATCCATCTATTACACGAATTCTGCTTCACGAGTATGTTACACAATTTAGATTTTGCAATTTTTTAGGTAATTCTGTGCCAAATGAACATTTTTTATTTTTTTTTATTTTACTATTTTTATTTTACTTTTTTGTTTTTCTTTTTAAAATCATGTTATAATTAAATTATAAATTAAAATCTATTAATGCATTGGTATCTAATTTTATAGACTTTTATTGAACATTTTAAATTTATTTACTCCTTTTTTTTATGTGTATGTGTGTGTGGTATATTATGTGTATGTGGTATATTATGTGCATGTGTTGTGCTTAGAAAATATACCATTCACTCCATTTGAAGTAACAATGTCCGTTTATTCACGTTAGATACGCTAATGATGATTACTGCTTTAATTTGGATGATTTACATACAGATGATTCTAGAACAGAAAAGAATATTCAGTGTTGGAGAGTCTCTATGCCATTCTTTGCACCAATACGTAAGATAATCCTTGATCCTGATCGCTTTCTCGCGGTCAGATGGACATTTACCAAGCATCCCCTTAGCGGGAGCTGAAGGTTAGTTGAAGTCACCTGCTCCGTACCTCAGAGCATCTCCCTCACTGCCGACTGTGTAACATCGAGCTATATTATCTGCCTCTGCGCCATCTGTTGGTGATGCTGGTATTTCCCACATGTGTGAAAATATACTTTTTGAGTATTATATTTTTTAATTCTTGTTTTGGGTGGCGTTAAATACACTTATTGGCAAATAAACTTAATCTCAAATTATATGTGTTCAAAAAGGTTTTTTTTTTTTAATTAGTGCCATGATCCTTATATTAAGCAGTCCCTTTCAAAGACAAGGATAATTCTTTAACCGCCTTGAAGTGATAAGGAGGGCAAATGAGGTGTACCTCACTCTCATTTTCTCTGATTTTCTATACCACATAAATACTTCGAAACCTAATTCAATTTCACAGGGTGTGGTTCCAATTTTGTTCATCAATATAATAAAGGATTGGAATAATTTATCAAATACATATAGAAAAATGAATATAACTGCTCAACTTTTTATTTCTTTTTGAGGTGAATTGAGTCCTCTTAGGAAACAACGAAACAATATGAATGCTTTTACCCATTGTGGAAAGAAAATTTTTGTAGAAAAAGTTTTTCTGACAGCTTCTAGGTGCGGTGTAATATGATTTTAATAACCCTTTCTTAAATTTAAGCTTTGAGTAAATAATTTTAATTAAGTTCTAAAATAAGAACATTTATACTCATTATCGATTTTTTTCCAGAGTTCGCGTTATAATTTGTTTATAATAAATCACTTTAATGTGCTCTATATTTTTTATAGATTGTAATCTCTTCTTCACGTGGAATGCTGATTATCCAATAAGGGTGTGAAATTATGTTAATTTGAAAGGTGGCATATCTTGCGCCAATTTTTTTTTCAATATTATAAAATTCTGATTAATAAGAATGTAATTTGTAAATATTTTCCTGATAATTATCCAAAACTAAGAAATTTTTATACAAAACACTTTGACTTTGGCTTGAAGATCTTTATAGGCATTTTTATTTTTGTTGGTAAAAACAAATTTCACAAAATGGTTTAAATTTTTAAGAGTTCGAATGATTTTTAGCATTTTAAACTGCTAAAAGACTGTAAATTATGTAATTTGTCTCGTAAAGATCGAGGAATTGTAAAATCTAGAATATTTTTTTGTGATTTTCCTTAATCACTATTCTCTTTCTCGTCATATTTCTAAGTAATATAATAAAGATACAACCTTTCTGTTCATTTTTTCACTTTATTAAATTATTCAGCTGTTATAGATTATTTATAAAAGTCTCACTTAAAAACAACACAACAGTAGTTTTCGAAATCTTTGTTGTTAAATTTGTAGAACTGCTGCTTGGTAGCTTATGGATGAAGCGTTTGAAATCTCTTTCCAATGAAGACTGTTGAGTGAATAATGATGATACCAACATAATTTTAAACACTTCTTAATATGGTGTGGAAATTAGGAGAGTAATATAATAGATTTGCTATTCTTCTCTTTAGGCCATGACCAATACTACTACTTCATGTATTTCTTGATAATAGCTTTAATAAACAACCATAGTATTCTGAGAGCCAATTGGCACGAGACTCGTGGCCGTCCATGTTAAAGTTCAGTCTCGAGTTTGAATTTCGATGTATATAAAACATGTCGTGTACAATAATGAGAGCTGAAGCACGTCAAACAGAACTGGGTTTCATAGTTTTCAAGTTATGTAATGTGGTGTATCAACAAGGAGCATGAGTTCCTAAAGTAATTCCCCTCTCAGGATCTTATCTTTTTTTTAGATAAGTACGGGAATCAAGACCCTGAGGCATCCTAGTGATCTTTTTCGTTCCGTTAGGGTTTATTGTCTGTGATAAAAAAAAAAAACGGGCGACGTGTCCACAGGGTTTCTGTAGTGATCCTTCACCATTTTCGACCCTTCTTGTCAACCAATTTTTACCTTTCCCCCTTTTTTCTTAAGTTTAGAACACAGTTACTCCTTGCTTGGCTCAGCATCGTCACATTTGATTCTTGCGCCATTAAACTCCCCAATCACTCATTCCCTAAGATAGTTCCTAAAAACATTGTCCCTAATAACGCTTTAGCAGCATAATTAATAATTTAACGATCCTAAAGCCTAATTAGGAGCATCACTACGGTTTTAAAATGTAATTAAGTGCATTAATTGCCCTTGACGTTTGTCCATGGCTCAAAATTGAGGAATCCGTCGTCAACAAGAACAATGTCGATTTAGATTATTAAATTCAAATAAGAACTAAATTAAAAAAAAATAAACATCTACAATTTTTATAAGAACATTATTCCTATTAACTGAATTATTTTAATGATACAAATGCCAACCTTTGAAATGCAAATCAACTTCCTTATAAATACCTGAAACTCATATATCCTGCAAGCCAATTTTCTGACATCTTGGTCAATAAAGGTTCTCCACGGTTGCCATTGACAGACCACTCAACCATCTCCAATGAAAAGCGAAATTTCGATTGATAATCCGTTTAAAAGCACTGTCGGTCAACACTCTAGCTTAGCAACACCATCCTAAAGACCCTTAATGGACAAGGTCATTTTGGCTCCCTCGGCAGATAGATATTGCCCTATCGGTGCTTGAACTACTAAATGCCCCAACTAATCGTTGTCGGTCGTAATCGGACATAATGTTGTGGACAAACATTTGTCTAATATAGATTTATAACGGTGCGTGTGGGAGATATGTCCTTCTAGGACGGTTATGAGGAATTGATGGCACAAGAGCTACTTAGGGAGGGTTATGAGACATTTCTAGTGGATGGGCATCGTTATTAAATTCTTTTAGGAGCAGAGAGTATTGGTATAATGGGATATATTCTGGAATTGGATGAAAATGTAATGGGCACACTGGAATTGTGTTTAATATTAAAATGTATTATCGGATATAAATCGCAGAGGAAGAATTTATAAGTAATGGATGTCGTTAAGTATTAAGTTAAAGGAAAATAGCGAGGTTGCTATGAAGAGTTATGTAATGCATTTGATATATTTGCAGTATAATCGAATTTGTTATTGTACAAAATTCTGCTTTTAAAACGTGCAGTTAATAGCAAAAATATACATGCTTTTCACGAAATCTGTATGGATGACATTAAATGTTATAGTAATATAATAAATGCTATAAAATAGAAGTTTTAAAGAAGAAAAAAAAGTGATTTTTAAATGGGGAAAATTTATGCATTTCTTAGAAATTTAAATTCGATAATTTTCATTCTGCTCATGGAACGTTTTTGAAATAATAGGCATTAATGTTTTCATTTAAAAATCAGTATTTCTAAATATCATTATTCAGTTAATTGCTGTTTAGGTTTACTATTAGCAGAAATTTCGTTTTATTAATTGAAATTGTAGTAAAATCTATTTCTTTTTTGGTAAAAAACTAATAAATCAAAATATGTATTTTTAATTGCTGTTAGTTCTTTTGTTTTCTTTTGTCTATTAAAGAACATCACAAAGCTTATGTCACCTATGATAGAGCATTTATAAATGCAAGTCATTTATCAAAGTTGATCATTCGTTTTATATTCTAAAAATGACAATTTAATGCATTGGAACTAAGTATGTGTAGCTGGAATTTTAAACTAATACTTTTTTTACCTTCAATTTTTCTAATATTATGATAAATTTGCTGTCATTTTCTGAGTTATTACCTTCAAAAATAAGTTTAAGTTCCAAATGAGGCTTTCGTTTTGAAGATGTAGTAATCTAACATATTCTGTGACAGTTTTTCCCTGATTTCAACTGCAAATAAGCTTAGTAATTTTTTTAATTCTCATCTTCAATTGTTTCTTTTTTTTATTGCTTCGAACTGTTCCAGAATTCAGCTAATATTTTTGAAAACTTTTCTCTTTAACATTTACTTTTATGACATACTTGATTCACGAAATTTCAATATGTCAGAATGTGCAGTAAAAAGTACTTTACCATATTTTTAAATTCCAGTATGATTTAAAAGTTCTTATTGAATGTTAAAAAATCATATATTTATATATTTTTTTAGTTTTAAAAACCATTTAAAAATAATTACTGGAGTCTCGAATCTTTAAATAAATAAAAGAGGAACCAATTTTAAAAATCGAATTGGTTTTAATTTTTCAGGTATGGATGCAATATTTTAAAATCAACACAAATTTTGTGCTAAAAGCGCGTTATGTAAATTATGTATAACTTTTAATATTACTACAATTAACAAAAAAATATAAAGATGAAAAATTCGATATATAAAAAACATCAAAGACAAAGACACTTCACCAATTACACAAGCGTAAAATAAGAACAGATATTAAATTATTTTCATGTGAAAAATACAGAACATTAACGTGATATATTTTCAATATAATCAATTATACAATGCACATAGAGGATTATTGTTTATTCATTTTCCAACTTTTTGCGACTTTTATCTCAATCTGTAATTAAAGATATGTCTTTAAATTTTACTAATGTAGTTCTGAAATTAATCAATGGTATTATTTGTTGAAACCAGTATCTTTGGTCAGCTTGTGAACTGTTTTTGTAAAATTTAAAGTCGCATAATTTATTACGCAATAAAATGAGAACAAATATTTAACTACATTATGCAAATATTGTTGCATCATTCCATGCATAGTGTTTGAAAAATATCACTACAATTTACCAAATATTTACTGATGATTAAATAATTTAAAATAGCATAATCTATTTTTATTATATTAAATTATTCAACCTCTGTAAACAATTTATTTATTCGTTTTTATACTTTGTATCTTTTATTTAAGTCCTTAATTTTATTCCGTAGTTAAAAACGTGTCTTTAATTTTCATAAAACAAGTTACAAATTAACTTAAGATATTAACAACTATAAAAATAATTTTGGTTAGATTTACTAATAGTTTTAGCAAAAGTTAAAGACACTATATATTATACAAGCATAAATTGAAATCATACTTAACTACTTTCATGTAAATATATAGAACATTAAATTTCAAGCGGGTTAAAGTTAAGATGAAATTTTAACCAAAATTTTGATTGAACCAAATTTTAAATGACAGTGTTGGTAAATGTTAATGGTTCACCTGACTGCAGAATTTAGTTTATTCAGTATCGCATGTCATTCCATCCAAGCGGGCCACGAACTTAAATCTTATAACGACGGTCGGCCAACGAACGAATCTTGCATAATTAACTATTCCAGAAATGACAAACCCATTTCATTTCCACGCGCTCGAATAGACGCACAGAGCACGAACCAGGAATTTAATTTCCAAGAGGTGAGTATGTATCCAAGTTTCAAATTTCACTCCCTTTAACTACTTTTATCTGTGCAATTTGTCTCGAATTGCCCACGTCTAGAATAAGGAATGCATTACTTCTTCAAAATGTATTATTCTGTCGTGGAGGTTTAAAATGCAGGAGAAACAAACGACTCTTCGGATCTTTGTGGTCGTTGAAGAATCCACTTCATTTCACGGGGGAATTTAACAAATCTCGGAAGGATTGATGACATCTGAAGAAGATCCCCTTCGCCTCCGAGATTAAAGATCTTCCTTCTGGCAGAGGCCAGGGGGAAACCAGATTAAACTGGTTCTCGATTCACCACTCTGGTTTGTAAACACAGGGTTTTGATTTAAACAGCCCCGGTCATTTGAAAGTTCATTAAGCGTAATTTATGGGAAGAGGGGGATCGAGTCAGTTGAATTTCGCCAGTGTCTTGTTTCGAATGCGTTAATCTCATCCAGAGTCATGGAGAAAAGGAATAGTATCGGCTTACAACTAAATTGTAACTTTAAACTTTTGTTCGGTCTTCATTGTTTGCGATAGGAAGATTTGATTTTAATTATATATATTTGGCATTCAACTCGTATCTTTGAGTAAACTATAAACCTGTTACCTTGTTCCAATGTGAATTTCATACGAAACGAATTTTAAGTGAATGTTGTATAGAGTCACTTTATATTTGTGGAAAATGTATCTTGTTTTACGCATTTGAAATATCTGAATTTGTTTTAGAAAGTATACTATTTGTCCAATACGAATCAGTCTATCTAATATATGCATTTCATCTGCTTAATAGATGCGAAATGAACAGATCATTAAATCAACTCGTTCATTTTAATATATGCAATTTCGAAGTAGTAATAAATTATTCAATGGATATCAGTTTCAATATTTAAATATGATAGGTAAAAAATATTGCTATTTTTAACTCTTTACTCATCCCTTTAATCTTCCTACTTACTCCCGTTTAACGAAATAATCGATGGCAACAGAATTTTTCTTAAGTCTTCAGGTGTTGTGGCAAGGAAGTTAGGAGAATAAAATACTTAGAGAGTGTCATCAGCTTTATTTAATATAGTGGCTCAAAATTACAAAATATATTCAACATTTTTTAGAACCAATCATGGAATAATAATAGCTAAAATCCCGAATGATAAAAATTGTAAGATTCAATATTAAATTTTTGATAAGTTTTAATATAGCAATTGGTATTAAAACAAAAACAATATTTTTAATGCAATTTTTAACATGCATCCTTAATGAAAGTCAAATATGGATATATACTTATATTTGTTTTATTTTAAAGACACAAATAATAATATTTTAAGAAATAGTGACTCTGTTTTATGCATAATTAAAGTTATTATATTTTGTCATAAGTATTTTTATTTTTCGTAAGATATTTATGTTAGGTATTACCTTTCATAAGGATCATGCGAATTATTTCTTATACAATGCGAGTATATTCACATTATAATTATTACAATCAGTATATGTTATTATGATTATATTGAATAGTACTTAATTGGAGAGCAAATTACTATATGTTGAGGTTAACACACTTATTAATCTATCTAACCATGACTATGCACTTAAAGAATTTTGCTTGAGTCGAAAATTACATAAATTGAATATTAATTGAAAACACTAATTAATAATGAATTAAAATGTGGCATTACTCTTAAACAGATAGTTGTAATTTTTTTGTAATTAGTTAGAGAGCTATTTTCCAATTAGAGTGTGAACTAATTAACCGAAATTTAAGCTTTTTTCTTGCCTTGTAGTATAATAGTCAATACATACTATGACAATATATACAGATAGTAAGTCCCCATTTGGTGAAAGACTTATAGATTTTCTTATAAATGCTTATTAATTTAATAAATATTAATTTTTATAAAATGGAGAAAATAATATTTGTTGGTTACTTTATTTGTATTGTAATTAGCACCAGTAATGTGCAATATTTTGCATTCAGTACTGCGATTAAATGCAATTTAATAGCAACATAGTTTCGTCTTATTTCAGTTTTATCTTAAATATAATTTCAATGAATTTATTTAGTGATTTTATTTCTATTATGTACAAAATATGTTAAAGCGTTTTTAAATAAGTGCTACGATTTAATTAATAACTGAATTTATTAAGTACAATAATAAGAAAAAAATTTCTAAATGGCTTTAATAAATGAAAGCAAGTAATGGTTGACTAGTTTTTAAGAATAAGGATTGTATTTTATTTTAATATCGAAAATGATATACATTAGAATATATATCTGAGATTAGTTCTTATTTTTAAAAAAATAACTATGTCAAATATCATTAATTATGAAGAAAAAAATGAAAGTTTTCAGAAATAAGTTATTTCAATGAAAAAGAGGCAACGCGTATTAGTTAATAAATATGATTAAACAAAAATTTTAAAAAACTTTATTTTATTATTAATAGATAATCTATTACGAAAAGAAATGTTTATAGCCGTGTAATTTTTTGTGAAGCCTGCTCTTTAATATGTTTGAATAGTAGAATAAAAATCGAGCATAATTTTCAGGAATGTTGTAAAAAGACTTGATTAAAAATACATTTTATAGAAAATTTCTGTGCCTTTACAGATTATATTATTAAAGATCTAAGTATTTATAGAAAATTAATTAATATGAAGAAAACGTTTTTATGTTTTTTCCCCCAACAAATTTAGAAAAGCTCGAGGATAAAAAGAAATTTTATCATCAAGTTTCACTTCAGCTGGATTAATTGAGTTTTATGGAATGAAATCAACACATTTAAGTTTTTAAAACGTGTGTATTTTTAATAGAGCAAAATTTTACTAAAAATAATACAATTTTTTTTATTCGTTTCGAATTTAAAGAGAAATAATCTTGTTAGTCAGAAAATTTTGAAAAAATATTTAGCTAAAGTATTTCCATAATGTATTTAGATTATGTAGCTAATATGTTTTCAAGCGTTATTTTTTAAAAAAAAGTAAAACAAGATAGGTTTTTAATTTAAATACTTATCTATAATTTACCATTTTTTTAATTGATAAATAATATGTTTCTTTCTGCTCATCTCTAAGTTTCATTTTTTCAATTCTGCATTACTGTCAATACAGCAATTTCTTAACTAATATATGGTAAGTTATTTCGAATTGATGAATTAATTTATTTTGTGTGTGATATAGAAATTGAAAACCTTGAATATTTCTCCCTTGATAACATTTCACTCTTTTATCCATTATAAATCCTATTATGTTGTGTAGTTTTTTTTATATGGGTATAAATTAAAATAAATTTTGTTGTTATCAAAAATTACATAAATATTGTATTTCGCAATGCTTTGCTTTTTAGTACAATTTTCATATTTCTCCGTATTAATCCAGAAATCGGGCTTAAGGATTTAAGCAATTTTGATAATTTAACCTAAAATCTAAAATCACTTACTGTAACAGATAGTTGCAAACTGAGCTTTTATATCAACTTTAAAGTATGTTAAACAATAAACTTTCTTTAATCTTGTACTTTTTAAATTGTTAAGTTATGACTTTATCAATGTATCCATTTGATTAACGCTTTACATTTTAAACATTAACATGTTATGAGCCAATAAGAGGAGAAATTTTAGAAAGAAAAAGAGATGAAGAGCACAAAAATTTCGTAAATAACACAAGAAATACATAACGTTGGACAAATGACTTAAATTACTTTTTCCAAGATGCACAGATGCACACATATAACACACAGCCATTGCCAAATTATTAGCCAGTTCTATCATTTACGTTGGGAAAGAGTTATTCGAAATCACTTAATATGATTATTACAACAGTCGAGTTCATACAACAGCGTAAGCACAAGTCATTGCAATCTGGAGTCTATAAAATACGACATTATTGTGAAATTCGCTTTTTTTCATATGATTATTAATCAGAACTCGCTATTTTTATCGCGAGCATATATGTAATCGAGTTCTGCTTACATTACCAAAACCATATATTGCATCATTGTACTATTCAGAAACGGGGGGAAATTTTGAACTTAGTAAAAAAAATAATAAAAAATAAAAATACAATTTTCAATAAATACAAGAGTAAAACTGGGATTACAAAAACTGCTAAATGTTCAAGATGAACAGTTCAAAGTCATATCAAACGTCTTGAAATTTCTAATTCACATTTGATTTACCAAAGAACAGTAAGAACAAGTATCACTACAAAATGAGAGGTCGAAACGCTTGTTGATTTTTATGAAGTAATTTGCTAGATGGCGTTGCTATATTCTGTTTCGTTCAATTTTTAAATTTCCTTATTAATTATTTACGTCTTTTATAGAATTTCATTAATTTTTTTTGATTTTATTAGGGTTTTTTTTTTTTTTTTTTTTTTTTTCCATTATACCTCTCAGTTACGTTGGCCTATGAGTTTTGGTCAGTTATGTCTAGAATTTAGTGTTGACATTCTGGCAATATTTAAAAATTGACTTTTAGAATTTAGTGTTTAAATTTTGGCAACGCTTCAAAATGTTTCTCCGCGGTGAAAGGTGGTTAATGTTTAACTATGTAGCAGATTTTCGACTCATTTTTATGCTTTTTCAAGTATTTTTATGACTTGAAAAAATGCATTAATGAGTAAACAAATTGAATTTAGAAAAGAAATATACTCACTTTAGAGTAAATTTCTTTTCTAAATTCAATTTGTTTATGTTATGTTAAATTTATAAATTCATTTGCATATTTTTATATGCAGTATTGATGCACGTGGAGTGTTGTACTTGGAAAGTCTTGATT
The DNA here is from genome assembly GCA_019974015.1 of Nephila pilipes. Taxonomy (NCBI): domain Eukaryota; kingdom Metazoa; phylum Arthropoda; class Arachnida; order Araneae; family Nephilidae; genus Nephila; species Nephila pilipes. The sequence continues at coordinate 599,998 of BMAW01041155.1, read as the reverse complement.
TTTCTGTTTAGTTTTTTATTTTTTTTTTTTTTTTTTGATCTTACTTTTTGAATTTAAGTTTTAAAATTTTTAAATATTATATTTTGTTGATGGGAAAAGTTAAGTCTGTTATTCTTATATGTATATAATGTGTGTGTTTTATGGCAGGAAATTTTCAACTTAATGAAATGAAAACATTTATTTGATTAAAATTGTGAGCAAAACCATTTTTATGATTCATTAAAGAGTAATATCTCTTCAATAATTTCGATGACAAGTGCCATGATATACATAAATATAATGGTCTGTCAATATTACTATATTCACCTGTATATAACTCGATAATTTTTGATTGATCGTTTCCTTTTGAAATATTGGCTCACCCTAAATTCAAGTTCTAAAAAAGGAATGTAGAAACTCTTCTTATAACTTTCGTGATAAGAAGAGTTGCTACATTCTAATTTGTTTTACCTTATTCAACTTCATTGCCATACAAGTAACCTGTGTTATTAATTATTTTAAATAAATTCTTATCTGACTAAATTATACTTTCTTTGAATTCTTTTATACAAAATGAATGCATAACATTCAATTCATAATTTTTTTTAACTTTTTATATTACAAGTTTGATGTCGCGTTACATTCGGGCTAATACGTTAATTAATAAAAGAAACAAATATATTTCTCTAATTTTAAAAAAAAGAAACTACATAGTACATTTTGAATCGAAATTAAACTAAATACTGTTCGCATGCCTTTAGAAGCTTGATGCACAGAATATCTTTTGAAATTGAGTGATTTAATGTGAAAACGAAGCTTCTTATGGAGTTATTCTATTTCACGTGAATTAATGGACATAAGATTTAAATCGAATGAAAATTAAATTAAAAGTTATATACGTATGTAAACTGTTTTGTGTAATAACTGAAATTTCTGATAATTGTTTAATGTAATAATTATTATCTGCATTTTTTTAAAATTTTGTAATGAAATTCAGAATGTTATTTAATTAATGACGGTATATGATTTTTCTTGAACAGAACAGATATGGAATAATACACCAAATATCTGTGCATGATATTTGTAGTCTGATATTTGTTCCATTCTATAGTGTTATATTTGTTCTATTGGCTAATTAATATTGACATTGTTACATACCTTTACGAATGGCTTTTCTTTATTTATTTCATTTGAGTTGCGTATTTCGGAATCATTATAATAAGAAAAAAGGTAAAGCAGTTCTTGAGACAATGGAAGATACAGTTACAGTTATTATTTCTGTTCATATATATCTTCAATTCGTAGCTAATAGCACTTTAGAATACTTTTTTTTTTTTATCATATTTCAAATTGTTTCCCATTTTACTAAATATCTTAAAATTTATTTTAATTTTTATCAGGAATCGATTTATATTTAATTTTCAAGAGAGAAATTAAACGAATCTAATTATGAATCGAGATATGTTTGTTAGTGCGGACCCTAAATATTTCATATTTAAATTGCTTCGAATGGATAATTTCTATTTTGAAAATTTGTTATTTTTCAATCATAAATGTTTCATTTTACTATATTATTTCATTTTTCTGACATTCTTCATAGATGATAATATTACTCGTATAAAAAGGTCGATGAACAGAACTGTAACGACTGTCTTCAATGGGATAAAAGCCGTTTTCAAATACATCGGTAAATGTTATTCATTATGTTCAAATACATGACAATATCGCAGACACTTTATTACCAAGCAAACTGTCGAATATTTAAACTAAGGAAAATTTCTATTTCACACTTTCTCTCGTTTCTGCCCATGAGAGATTTGACTATTGATAATTAAATTTTTATGCATTTTCAGTAGTACCTCCTGTAAAGGACACCTCTGAATAAGAGACACCTCTATTTAAGGGACAACTCCGTTGGGCTCTTTGAATAAAAACTTTAATGTATTTATCTCTTATTAAGGGACACCTCTATCTAAGGGACAAAATGTCTGCTCCAATGTGTCCCTCATTGGGAGGTACTGCTGCATTTATGCAATATTCAGTATAACAAGTTTTCAAATAAATATCGATATGAATTTCTTAATAAATATAATACGTTATAAATTTTTAAATTTACTAAATTTTATAACAAATTCAGAGAAAATATGTATATTCTAGAATTTTACTTATTTAGTTTTTTTACAAACAATTGAATCTATATTTGTTCCTAATCTCTAGAGAACAGATGTAGAGAAAAGCAAATGTACGTTGAATTTTGAATATTAGCCGCAGACACACGACTGCGTAGAATATAGAAACATTTAGAGCTTCTTTAACCCAATTCTCCTTCACTCGTCTCCAGGTGCGTTTAATTCTCTTTAAATATTAACGATTACCAAACACGAAACTTCTACCCCGATGCCGAGCAAATTACCCCCTTTTCCATCCCTTCCGATTCTTCTCTTCCAACACGAAAACTCTCGATTGCAGAATCGTTTCTTCTTCGAAAAAAAGAAAGCTATTCTTATAATGAAACCAGGTATATCCCGTCCCAGAATGGAAAACTTTGAAAACCAGACATTCATGTTTTAATACTGCGAGACGATGCTGTTCCTCCAAGCGCAGAATGAGAAATAACCGAATTTGTTGGAGTGTGCCATCTGCGTGAGACAAGCATACGAGCATTTCGAAATAGCAGACCGTGCTTTTAGTTTGTTTGGCAAAAGAGAACCCCGTTCACCCCATCCGATATGACCATCCTGTATCTGGATTAAAGGAACCAGAGAGGCATGAAATTGTAATTTATAATTTCCGCCTCTTTTGTGGCTAGAGAGGATTCTTATATATATATATCTTCCCTTTAGAACTGATCGTTCAAAAGAATTGCCTATAAACTTAATCCTTCGCGTAGCGGTTTTAAATAACTATTGCAGACGGAATAATTTTCGGAATTAGGCAGTAGAAATTTTAAGCGGGTAAAGTCGTGACATTTTCTGTGGATTTAATGTGAGGTGGTTTAGATTTAGGTAATGGAATTGAGGTTTTGGTAGTAGAAGTTTTCGGGTTTTAAAAGATCAAAATGTTTTAAAACTGTTTTAATATATCGTGGATTATTTTAAAAAAGTACAGTTCAACTAATATTCTGCATATTTGTGATATTAAGATGCATTTTAAATCAGTGCGATTGTACCATGTCTGCTGTAAAAAGTTGTTTGAGGATTGAAAAATGAGTCTATCATTAAAATTTGATGTAGATTATGTAATTAACAGAATGTTCCGAAAAATATGCATAGTTAGCAAAATTAAATTTAACAAAAGAGAAAATTAAGAAAAAAGCAATTAAACTGAATATTTCTTTGGCAAAAGAAATTATTATATCATAAAATTTTAAATATGTAAATAATGCTATAATAATGTAAATACTGTCTATTGAATTCAGAAGAATCGCTTATTATACCACAACTTTTTTTTTTTAACAATTGTGAAGTATTTAATATTTAAAGAAATATTTAAACTTAAAAAAGATCGAAAAATACATTGGCAAAATTCTTTAATGAACTTTATTTTTTTTTTTATTTAAAGTTGTCTTGAAGAAATAAAAAAAATAAAATTGGAACACTATTAAAAAAATAAATAAATAAATAAATAACGTTGGATGGTAACCGAAGAGCGAAAGATAAATTTTTTTGATGCGAAAAAAAGGTGTAACAATTGTTTCAAATTTGGGTATATATTTATTTTGGAAAATGTCTGTAGAAATTAAAAGTGATGTCTAGAATAAAACGTTGTCTTTCTTCATATGATATTTGTAATATAGTACACGTTGAAGCCTTAAAGTATTTTTAACTTTCGGAGCCCAATGCCCTGCCATTGGGGCATCATGACCCCGAGGCAACATGTGATCTTTTTCTTTCCCTTGGGATTTACTGTCTTTGATTTGATGGTTGACGCACCCCCGGGTTATCCTAGCGATCCTTCTCTATTTTCGACCAGTTTTTGACTTTTTTTTTCACGTCTTGATCACAGTTACATCTTGTTTGACGCAGCATAGCAACATCTGGCTCTTGCGCCAGTAACCTTCACATTCATTCACACACCCTTACATTGGTGGGGCGTGGATGTGAAGAATGGGGCTCTAGCTTAAATGTTGACCTGTTCACATAATAGTTCAAACATAGTTCAAAATAACGATGCTTATTGGATGCGTTTACAAGACCAATGAGTCAGGCAGAAATAGGCAGCCGGTAATATACAGTTAACAAATAAATACACATTTTTAAACATGCGAACTAAATATAGCTCAAAAAACAAAATAAATAGTCTGATTTTTAGAAAAGGGTATCGAGTCTTTGCAATCACAGGTTTGTTTATTCATTATTTTAATTTTTTAAAAGAATTCATTCATTCTTCATTTATTCAGGTTCATGAGTCATGTTCAGAAAAATGTACTACGAATATTTTTCATTTCAATCTTGACGAATCACGCATTTTCTGAAGGAAACTTTCGAATGCACACAAGGAAAGATTTTAGTTTCATTGTTTTTAACAATCTTACATATTTCCCTGCATTCAATTTCAGAAAGTTTCTATATAGAGATTTTTTTATATAAATAGCACGAAATATTCAAATAGATGTTAAATTATTGATTTTTTTTAAAAAAAATAGAACCAATCATTTATCTGGAAAACTTAACCATCAGGGGCTGCATTTGTTTATTCTCACTAAATATTTGGAATGTTTTAAATAAAGATAGCAATGTTACATGTGAGTTTATCGTTTTCAAATTACTTCCATCGAATTTTTATAGGAAACGAAAACTGATAATCATTTATTTAGCAATTTAATGTTTTTTATTCGATACCTAGACAATTGTGTACAATATAATTTAGCAATTCAAAAATATGAATATCGCTGAAAGTTTTATATTGTATTTCATTTTTCTTAATGTTGCTTTGATATTTTAAATTTCCACTTGAATAATTGAAATTTAAGTTAAAATTCTTTAAATAAGATTCGTTTTCATACGTCTCTTCCGATCGATTATTTGTTTACGCGTCAATAAGAAACACGACTGTTTCCAAATGGAAACATGTCTGCTTACAAAGTATCAAACACAATAAAAGATATTTCCATCCCTCGAATTTATTTCTATTCTTACTCAAAGCTCCGAATCCTTTATGCACAAGAAAAAGGATCGAAATGCATTCGAATAAAAACTCGTGAAAATATTTTTCATTCGAATGTTAACAATACCATGTCACACTCCATATCTCTTCGCATTCCCAAACCATTCAAGCAAAATTATAATTTATTCCTTCCCAGCTGCGAACTCTTTAACATTGAGTGATCAATGAAACTCAACTTTTACTTCCAAGTAGCACCTCGAATTTGATGAGACTCCAATATTACGTTTTCATACACAAAAAAAAAAAAAAAAAAAAAAAAGAATTTTATGTTCCCTCACGCATTGGCAGTCCTTCAAGCGAAATATTTTATTCTGGGGTACAATTTAAGCCCCGGAAATAAATTATTCTGGAACTTTTTAAGGAAGAATTTCGAACCGTCTCAAATTGATAAGTCGATCATCGCAGAAGCTAAAAATAAACTTCAGACATCAGGTGCGGAAGGGAGAACGTTTAGATATGTGTGCCTTCTTCCTCTACCCCTTTTATATTTCCTGAAAAGCCCCCTCGGATGGCTGGTGAAGATTTTTTACGATGTAAAAGCCGCGTAAAATTTAGTCGGAAGTTCAAACATTTACGGATGGGTGCATTTCTTTATGTACTTCTTCGGGGTTATGATAATGTCGTTGAAGAAACGTATTGCTCTGTCCTCTTTTCCTTGGTTCGCCTTCTTCGAATAAAAATATATATATCCCCCCTTCTCAGTTATATTTTATAAGTACTTTTCACCAAAAGAAGATTTGCGCAAATGCAAGAATATAAGTTTTAGTTTTTTAAACTTTTTCTAGTAAGGTATGAAAAAAAGCTATGTATTTTTAACGAAAATGAATACTATATTTGTCGAATTTTTGAGTTACAAATAAAAACTAATAAAGCTGTTTTCTCACTCAATACAAAATCGAGAGGATTTTGTTGAAGAAAAAACATTACATGATAGGACAATGCACATTATATACTAAGCTTCACACGAAGACGTTTTAGTAACATATACACAATAATTCGAGATAAAAACCAACGTTTTTAAAAGCAACGTTTTATATGGTGGCAAAGTTTATTTAAAAAATTTTATTTGAAGGTATTTTGCCAAATGTGGCTACCTTGGTCGGGTTCGCGGACTTAACGTTCAGCCAAAAAAAAAATCGCCAAGTTTGGCAATTTTTGAAATCGCGCCAAGTGGTTGGGCCAAACTGCATTATTAAAAATATATTGAAATATTAGTTAAAACGTATCGCATTGTTAGGCAAGTAAGAACGATTCTCAAAGTTTCAGAGCTGTAGCTTGATGGGAAGTTGATTAAATAAACGATTGAAATTTGATGACACACTGATACACACACAGACAGACATGTACGCACCAAGTGAAATACATAAAAGCGTTTTAAAAACTCTGCACGAATAATTTCACAAATAATAAGACAGATAACAATATTTGTCGAAATTCTGGGCCGACATCACTCACATTGTTCATTACTGAATTCCATTCTAAATAATGTCCGTTCTTAAGTCCGTTACGGTTTATTCGCCGTAGAAGACCAGCGACCTTAATACATAGTCGCCCATGTGGAGCATTACAAGCTTTAATTTATATTCTCTGTTTAGTTTTGAAGGTTTCCTGCTTGATTTGAAAAGCGCAGGGCATAAAACCATTTTGTTTTTCAAACAGGCATTATTTTGTTCATCAATAATGGAAATTTGAAAAATAAAAGGATATTCATTTACACAGTAATAGTTTTTCACTTAGGAAATAGCCATTTTTATTTAAAAACTGTGAAATTTTTAAAATTTTCTGATTAATGGACTATGACTCATAAATACACGGTTCCTAGGAAGGAGGAGACATGGATGAGATTCGAAAGGCAAGCAGATAAAGGTGCCCAACAAAATCTATCTGGAATGACCTTTGCTTTAGTGCATTGAAGTTGCTAGATATAAATTTTTACTCAAGTATTATGATTGAAATAAATTTTAAAAAAAATTATCAAGTTTTTGATAGTATTATTTAAGAAATATTTGCCCTATTTAAACCCTTACACATATTTCAATAAAAACAATTACTTTTCCTTATACATTATGATGTTTTAAAATAAATTTTGCGAATATATCTAATTTTTTTAAAGTTTTTATTCAGTTTGTTTTTACTTTTCATACTTTCTTTGAAAACAAATGTGAAAATATTATATATTTAAATAAATTTTTAATTAAGAAAGTCGGAAATAGTTAAATTTTTTTTTGTTTGGTTAGATTTGATTTTTAGGCATTATAATAATTGAAGTATAAAAATTATTATGTAATTGAATTTTATCACATTTCTAATACATAAACGATACTGATTGGATTGGTTTTATTAACTCCGCACCAGAAGCAACATGAGGGCTATTAGTAGAATGTCCAAGGTGGCTTGTAGGGCTAGAGCTACAAGCCGCCCAATTCCGGGAGACTATTGGCGACAATTAGGAGGGCTATTGGGCGATTGAAGAATCGAAAATTTTCATATAATTCAAAAACTAATTGTGGAGTTTGAGATTTGAATACACAGATGACGTCATTCAGGAGGCGAAACGATGATTTTCAGAGCAATCTGTTGAGTTCTATAATGCAGGTATTTGAAATATATCAAATCGCAGAGAAAAATGTACAACTCTTGATGGTGACCATGTGGACAAGGCTTAAGTTTGGTTTTATTAATGTCGCACTTAGAAGTAAAACGAGGGCTACTGACGATGGACCTCGCAATTTTGAACCTCGGTCAAGTGATAAAAGCGACACACTCTCCTAACTTCCATACCACGCTAACGGGAAGACTTTGGGTCTCGACAGATTTAACGTGCATCAGCCTTAGTTACAAGGCGATTTTTTTGTGGCATCAAGGCTCGAACCCACGACTCGACGAAAACCGCCGCCGGCGAGTCCGCGACCATGACCACAAGACTACCGCTGCCATAATGATATTGATGCATTGTATAAAATATTTCTTATGCAACAAAGGTCCAAACAATTAAAATATTTATTCTATATAATAACAGACACAATTTTATGTTTAAATAGCATAGTAATTTAATGCATCTAAGTGTCCAAAATGTACCGCTTTGAATAATCATGTCACTGTGCCTTTTCGTGGTTTACATCGGTTTTTAAATTATTGATTTTTTCATTGCGAATTCTTCTCCTTTGAATGTCTTTTAGTTGGTTATTTGTTAATACATATATATCTGAAGAAAAATTGAATGTAAAAAAAGAACCATGCCCTTAACCGAGCATCAGGCAATAAAAAAAAAAATGTTCTCATTCGATGATCGTTATTTCAGTTCTGATTCAATACTTCGACATCGGTACTCTCGAAATTTAAACACATCCAATGAAAAACTCGTAAAAATATTTTTCATCCGAATGTTAACAATACGACTTTCACACTCCACATCTCTCCATATTTCAAAATCATTCAGGCGAAATTATAATTCATTTCTCCGCAGCTGGGAACTCTTAAACACTTAGTGATCAATGAACTTTTCCCTTCTTGGCCCCTCCCGCCGCCCCCCCCCCCCCCCCCCCCCCGGCGGGGGGGTACTTATTTTATGTTCTCTCTCGCATTTGCAGTCCTTCAAGCGAAATATTTTATTCCGGGGCTACAATTTAAGCCCCAAAAATAAATTATTCTGGAACTTTTTGGAGGAAGAATTCCATCTCAAATTGATAAGTCGATCATCTTGGAAGCTAAAAATAAACTTCAGACATCAGGTGCGGAAGGGGCGACCGTTTAGATGTATGTGTATTTTTCTCTCTCCTCCCCTTTTATACTTCCTGAAAGGCACTTCGGGTGACTGGTAAGGATTTTTATGGTATGAAATCCGCGTAAAATTTAGTCGGAAGTTAAACATTTACGGATGGGTGCATTTCTTTATGTACTTCTTCAAAGTTATGATAGTGTCGTTAAAGGAAACGTATTGCTCTGTCCTCTTTCCCTGGTTCTTCTTTTATGAATAAAAATGTATATTTCCCTACTTATATATTTTGTAAGTAGATTTCGCTTAAGAGGATTTTATAAAATTTCTTATTCTGAGAAATATAAGTTTCTAAATCTTAACCCTTTCTTACATAAGTTTTCAAAAACTGGCTGTGAAAATGTGAAACGCTTATCGAGTTTTGTGCTTACAAATAATTTTTTAAAAAATGATATTGGACTCGCTAATTTCATTTTAACATGTGCTTATACCTCCCCTCCCTTTTTTTTTGTTAAGTTCTCGGAGAAGTAGGAATTATGGAAATTGGATATTAATTAGCTTTAAATAAGCGAGCCACAGGCTCCCCATAAATAATTACTTTCAAAAAAAGAAAATAAATTCAAATTCTTAGTGTATTTTTATTTGCACATGTAAAGTATTCTTAAGTACAAAAACGTGCCAAATGTTACAAAAAATAGAATAAAAACAGACGATTTTGCCGTAAGAATCAATTAATAAATTAAATATTAAAATAAGAACAAACGATTAATTTTTCAAGAAGAAATTTTTCTATTTAGATATTAAAGTAAAAGCGGATGATTTAAAAATTAAATTAAATATATCTTAGTAATGAAAATATACCTTATATCAATTTAATGTAATTTTAAAAATCATAATGTATTATAATTTCAATCTTTTGAACTCCATGTATCCTTTATTTTATACCTCCGCATTTTTGTTGACTCCATTTTCTCAAAACAAAATATCTTAACACATGTTAAATAAATGGATGTTTAATACTTACGACAATAATTCGCGGAGGTGGTGATAACATCTTTAACTAAATAAAATACTCTTAATTTCTTAAAGTTATAAAAAAAAAAGGAAATTCTTAAGCATTTTTGCAAAATGAAATGAGATCAAATTCTCAATTGTCAAGAAACAGAGTCAAATGCTAATGTAGTGTAAAACCTCAATTATATGAACTCATCCTCATCGAAATAATTAATATAATATAAATTAAGAGTCAGATGCTATTTTCATTAACTTGAATACAATATTTGCGTAATAGTTTCGTTGAAAATGATAAAAGTAAAAAATGAAATTTATTTCATTTTTTTGTATTAAACAATATGCTCTTTTTTACATTTTTCAGTCACTTTGACATAATTTAGTTTATATTTTAGACTATTTTTGTCTTAAGTCTACTTGGATTTGTAAATAATATATAATTAGTCGCACAGAAAACATCTCAATGAAGAATACTGGAAAAAGATTGCAAATTGACATATTTATTATTGGAATCTCGACAGGTGGCGCTACTGAGCTGTTAAGAAAAACATTTTTATGTTACTCGGAGAGTTTTAAGTGAAAAGGAAAAAATGAAATGAAAAAATAAAATCGACAGTGTGAGTGACAGACCAAATACTTCTTTAAAATTAATTAAAGCGAAACAAACTATTTATCTCCCAATTTTAATGAGTTATTTTAATTTATTTAATCGAGAAGTTATTGGATTATAGAACTTTCATTCCTTAACAGAAAGCGAAACAGTCTGTTTAGAATGATCATGTCTATGACATCGTCAAATAGTAATTTTTAACCCCCTGTTTTGTGTTACTCAACTTGCATTACTTAATAACGCGTGTAATGTGATAGTTAAATATTTAAAGTAAAAAGAAATTTATTTTGCAATATTAATTATATTTTAAATTATTTTTAAAGTCCAGATAATATTGTCAAATGTAATGTATTATAAAACACCAATTTTTCTCTGTAATATACATATCCTTCAGAACAACATTTAAAAAGATTTAGGGCGGAAACATAAATCCTGAATGATGGATTCCTTAAATTCAAAAATTAGAAATAAAAAAGCCGCAATAGAATGCATAACTGCGCATCAAATATTTTCAGAAGAATTTCTCAAGTTAGCAAAACTTGTATGAAAAGACTTGATAAAAAGAAAAAAAAAAAAAAAAAAAAAAGACAGACAGACATATCCCCCGAAACTGGTTGACTACATATTCTTTCAAGCGATTTTCCGAGATGAATTTTTAAGCCTTCTTTTAAAAGTTCAAATTAACAAGGCACCTCTTGTCGTCGATTCATATATTGAAATTCCAACACATTTTCTCGTCTTGTTAGTAACTTTTTTATTGAAAAATCCTTCAAGAAAACTTTAATAAATATAATGATTCGTGAAAAATAGTTTAAAATACGTGCAAATTGGGAAAAAATATTTAAGCCTTTTAGTTAAACATTTGTTGAAAATTACACTTCACTGGTGGTTTTAAAGTTTAAAATTTACAATGGATGTTTTAGCATAGTACAATAATTATTAACATTTATTGTTTCTTGGACCTATAAATTCTTGACCACCGATCATTTCTCAGAGATATTAATAAAAAAATAAATAAATAAAATAAAAAACGTTTTTATTTTAAAATAATTTGCCATAAAAACGAGTAAGAGAGAAAAACCAAACATTTGAAGAAATTACCAATAATCAAATTAAAAAATAATCATGAAAATCATCCAAACATTTACTCAAATAATCAAACAAATTTAATGTAAAGAAAACAGGAAGGCAAAAATTTTAAGAAATAGGGATAACGTTATTTATTCTGTTCCATATTTTGGAATTTGAATATGTTTTTAAAGATCCTAACCGTCACGCACACACACACGTGTGTGTGTGTGTGTGCATAGATAGTACTCGTACATTCATGGAATACAGCTTCATAGAAAAGTAATAAGTTTCATAAAAATATTTTAGAATTATGATTCGTATATATTAAAAATAATAGCAAATGGAATATTTTTAATTGATGGGAAATTTTATTTTTTTATGACGTATCAATGCGAAGATATCTTTATCTTGAATAAAAGAATTAAACTGAGATATGTTTGTTATTTATAATTAATGACTTTTATAATCAGTACCATAGTACGACTAATTGTGAGTGAGAATTCAATTTCAATTTAGTTTCATAACCCGAATTTTCCAATAAAATAAATAGTCGCAAAAATTTAATTTAGTATAGAAAATGTTTCAAACATTGTTACTGATTAAAAAACAATTGCAATCAACATTGTTTAGATAATTTTTCTTATTCTCAATCCTCAAAGCTTTGAAAGTTTCGATTAAAATTTTTATTTAATGATATATTATTAATAAATAATTCATATAACAATGAATTTACTTCAAAATACCTGTACAAATGACATTATGATGAACTTCAATCGAAATCCATAAATATGAAATAAATTTTTCCTCGTATGTGTATTGAATTTTAAAACGTAGGTAGTAATAACATCAATTCGAAATAAATGATGAAATATGAAATAAAATTTTCCTCATATGTCTAGTGAATTTAAAATGTAGGTAGTAATCATATCAATTCGCTCTATGAATTTAAAACGCAATTTTTTCTTATATCCAGAAAAAAATAATTTTTTCTCTCTAAAACAGGATGGTTTTTTAAGTATCATAGAACTTAGACGTATTTTCTACTTTTGTGATAAACGACTATTAACATTTTTGTATGCCGTGTGGGTTATCATCACAAAATTTCTTTAAAATTAATGCAAGTGCATAAATTTTCTAAAATTATACGGCGGATCATTATACTTCACTCAGCAGAATGTTCGTTGTGAAGCTTCCCCCGGCTTCATGATTACCTCATATCACGAAAAGACTTGAAAATGAATCAACTGTTTCTATTCCTTTAAAATTTATTTAAACGTGGAAAGAAAACGTTATTTATTGTTTGCTGAAATATTTCTTAAATGTGTTTCCGTAGTAAAATGGTAAATGGGGTATCGCATCGCTTTTGCGCTTGTGTTAAAAATGCCTAATGAGTATGTATGCTTTTTCAAAGCTAAATCGAGTTTCTCCCCCACATATAAAATATTCAAATCACAGCACCTTGAATCACATTTTAAGATAAAAAAAACTGTAAATGAAATCAATTTCAGCATAGTTTTGTTTTATTTTATTTACACACACTCTTATGAACCACCATAAATATTTTCAAATTTCAAATTAACTTTATATCTTTAAATCTGATTATGGTTTTCTCAATCATTTTCCTTTTTAATTTTTAAATCATTCTTTTGAACTTCTAAAATCGGAGAAATAACCGTGTAACTACTTCACTGAAGCCGTCTCGTCCACCTTTAAGAGCACTCTTCTAGGGCAGCCAAAAGAGCCACTGCGCAAATGGATATCCAATGGGAACGTTTCCTATCAGTTCAGACAATATTTGTTAAAGAAATTCCTTTAGTACATCCAAAACCAATGTCTTAACTTTCTTTCATGGCAACCATTGGGAAAATCTTTCACCGATAACAGAAAGAAAAATGTTTCTCCGCAAGCCAAGTCATTTGGTTTTCATACAAGTTTGAGGACCGTTGACGCTACATAAGCATCAGACGAAAACCGGTAATACATAGCATTTCCACAGGAAGGAAATGCTGTGTATTACTGGTTCTCTTCTCCCCCATCCAGAGCTTGGCAACTGACCAGTGCAGGTTTCAGAATGAGGGAAAGGATTCTCTTTCCGTCATCCAAAGCGTGAGAGAGAAGAGGAATAAATACAAACGGAGAAACCAGACGAGGCAAAGGACTAAGTGGATCAGCAAAAAAATAGCTGGAAGACGTGTCCCGTAGAAGACAGTATTAAACGCCATATAATTGCTGGATTTTAGAAGAGTTAATGCTCATTCCCTTTTGTTAATAACTGTAATATTTACTCTGATAAGCACCATTAAATTTAATTAGTTCAAAAGACGTGTAGTCATTTAATAGCAATATATAGTCCTCTCTCTCTCTGTATATATATATATATATATATATATATATATATATATATATATATATATATACATACACGAAGGGACAAGTAATCCGTTAAGTTTTGATTACTACTGAAAATAATCGAGATAGAAACAAAATTTACATTTGTTACTCTTAAGACTTCTCGTGGTCGTGGTAGCCTAGTGGTTGCGGCGGGCAGTTTTCGTCGAGTTGCCGAATTGAGCTTTGATACGATTAAGACCCGCCGTGTAGCCGGGGTTGATGCACGTTAAATCTGTCGGGCCTGAAGGTCTTCCGTTGGTGTAGAGTGGAAGTTAGGAGATGGGATAAGGTGTCGTCTTCGTCACTTGGCCGAGGTTCAAAATTACAAAGTCCATCCCAACAGCCCATAGCCTAGTGTTGCTTCAGTGCGACGTTAATAAAACCAAAATTAAGATTTTTCTACATGGTCCCCATCCAGAGTTGTATATTTTTCGCTGTGGTTTTTGATATTTCAAATACCTTCATTATAGAACTCAACATATTGCTTTGGAAACCATCTTTTCGCCTCTTGAGTGACGTTGTTTGTGTTTTCAAATCCCCAACTCCGTAATTATTTTCTGAATTATGAATATTTTTGATTCTTTAATCGCCCCTCCAGATAATGACCGGGGGCATTGTCATTGTGCTTTCACTCCTTGCTCATCTCTGATATCTGATCATTTTGATAAATGTAAGATTCACCCATGATTATCAGAGGATCAAAAGATTCGTCTCTCCTTTGACAGGTGGCGCCATGTTTGCTTCGGAAAATGAATCATTAATCGTGGTAACCAGCATCTGGAAACCTTTGACATGTGCATTTCTTAGTGAATAATTTTCCACTCACTGCCGTAACTAAGATCAGTCTCATTCATGATCATTTGCATGGTTGCTCTTCAGTCTTATAGGATAAAATCGTCCACTTTCTTCACTGTGAGTGATGGTCGTCCGTGAGTGATGGTCTTATACTTCTTGTATCGTTTGCGAGGTACATGTAACCAATTTGAAAACTCCTTTTCCATCTCACAACGATGTCACATAACGGGCTATCCTTTGACATTAAGAGCTATCATTTCATCGTAGATTTGCCGTTAGCAGTGAAGGAAGTTAATCATATTTATAGGCTCTATATTTTCCATATTGAGAGTTACTTCCACCTATGATTTATTACGAGGTCCGTCACCAATAACCCTCGTATTGCTTCTAGTGCGACGTTAATAAAAACTAAACCAAACTAAAACAATCCACCTATATGACTACTCAGGCAAAAATCCACAAGAATAGCTGTAATTTACAGCATTATGTACATAAGAATCAGTTAATATGCAGAATAATTTTTATCCTCGGTTATTTTTTAGTAATTAAAGCTTTATGATACTCCCCCCCCCAGTATATGTACGAAAGCATACTTTAGATATGAAAACTAAATTTTAAGATAGGAATAATACTACTTTCTGCTTTTATCTAGGAAATATTCTATTCTATTTCTCATAAGATTTAATTAAATGATTTCAAACTTAACTATAATATAGGCTATGAAAGATTAAGCGTTTAAAAAAACTCTTTCAATTTTCGCATTTCTCATTAGAGCTGGATAAAAAGTGCTAACAAATGTGAATTGATCGAAGATAACCACATAAGTCTCTCTCTCTCTCTGTATAATCTCATATTTAAAATATATGTACCTCGCGTTGTGCCACTGTAGCCGAAAGATCATGGACTCGTAGCCGGCATTGTATTTGTCAAATCATGTGTTCTACTACTTATTTTACTAACACTCCGACTTATAGAGGGCTGCTGATCGTTAAATTTGTCAAGAAGACATTGGAGGTGAAAAAGGGGGGGGGGAGGGAAACTCAGGTATTGACCTTGTCACTGACCGGGAACCTGAAAAAATGTTTAAAGACCTAATTGGCAAGCAAGAGTTTCGTAGGTACAGTTAATTTATAAAATATCCGTACATATATCCTGTATAAAATTCCACTGAAACATCTCTCATTTACAACAGGGAAAATCTCTCTCTGCTTTTAAAAAAGTATTATCAACACTAAAGATTAATTTATTCCTGGAATCCGCTCTCATAGAATCATGAAAACATGCCCTCCTCCATAAGAGTATATGAACTACTTGGCAATAGAAATCAAGAGTAAAATAAATACTTTAAGGGGATTATTTAACGAATAAAAAACAAAATGTTGTGCATATTTTTAAAAATGTAATAGTTGTTTGGAGCTTAATTTCGAATGGCGCAACATATAGCTGAAATTTTACGATTTATTTTCACCTAATATTGTGAATGGTAAAAAGAAACTCAGAAAAGAATGACACAATGTTAATAATGAAAGTAATTCATATAAAATGTATTGTATATACCGTGGAAAATGGAACTAAGGCATCATTGGGAACCGCAGATCAAAATGTTCTCAAATGATTCGAGCGATTGACTATTTTTGACCTATTGTTATAGCTTATTAATAACAACATTAAAAAAACCCCTATTCTCATTTCAAGCTATAAGTTCTTAATCATTTAGCGTTAGCAATATTAAGAAGGTTATAAATTCCATTAAGATACCCCATTTTCTGATTAAACTGTAAAAAAGAGACGATATACAATTCGTTACACACAGATATTTATTGTTTACATTGTTTACAGTGCTGATTTAAAGTGTGATAATGATTATTCTAAACGCGCTTTTAAACTTTACTGCTTGGTCATATAAAAATGGGAAAACTACGCTTCGATACCTTTTTAATACGATCTGCTTTCATAGATTTTATGTTAGACAGCGAATATTATGGAAAATTTTCTCTTTCAAACATCTCTTTTATGCAGTAGTTAATGCTTCCATTTCTTACAGAATAAATGTTTTTAATACCGCTAACGGCTCTTTTGGATCCGCGACAATAAGCTCTAAAAGAAACAGCAGCACATTTCTTCTGAAACTGTTCGGCTGGTTAATATTTTTCATATTCTTCTTTATGCCGAGCATTAAAAGTCAGTTTCAGCCATAAAGTAAACACGACACCCTAGAGGATTCTACCTTTGTTTACCTGTTTTATGCTCAAAAACATAATAAGAGAGCATAAAAACCCCGCAGAGGATCCGTTGTAAAAAGCTCATTTCTTCACGGGTATTGTTAAGTGTTGCGCTAGTTTGCTCAAATGCTTAGAGAAAACGTTAGTAGAAATCCTTACACAACTTTACTTTGCAATAAAATGTCTTTTTACCCTTGTTCTTTAAAAGTAAAGAAAAATCCCCCCCCCCCCGGGGGGGGGGGGGGGAGCGAAGGAGCAACGTGACGCTGCCAAAAGGTATGAAACGTTCTTCAAAAAAAAAATTCCTATCTAGGGATTAAGATAAATCCATTTTTGTGCTTCTGCAGTTTTATTATTTTCTTCTTTGACTTAAGCTCTAAGAATATCAGTTAAGTCGTTAATTTTACAAGAGGATCTTATTTGGTTCAAAAAAATTAGCTCTGAACATGTATATGAAGATATGAGATTGTAATATTAAAAAAAAATTTCTAGATTCTTGTAAAAAGCAAATTTTTTTTTCTTTTCAAAAGCGTTCTTAAAACTGTTTATTGTTATAGAAGAATATTTTTTAACCACTTAAAAAACTTTCACTTTTTCATTGTTTAGTTTTATTAATGTCGGACTAGAAACAACACGAGGGTTATTGGCGACGGACTACGAAATTTTGAACCACGGTCAAGTGACAAGGACGACACCTGAGCTGGCACCCCCTCTCTTGACTTCCACACCACGCCAACGGGAGGACTTTGGGCCCCGAAAAATTTAACGTGAATCAGCCCCGGCGGGTCTTTAGCGGTCAAGGATCGAACCCGCAACTGAACGAAAACTGCCGGCCACGAATCCGAAGCCATGACCACTAGGCTACCGCGGCCACACTTTTTCATTGTTATGTTTATCGTAACGTACATTATGCAGTGTCCAATGTTTAAAATGGCGTATACACTTGTGTGCGTAACTGTTCGCGAGCCTCGCTGTGAAATCATTTTCACAACGAATTTCCAGCTTTTCATTACTAGGGACGAACCAACCGTGGACCGCTGAGGTCCCAAGATAATATAAAAGATGGAACCTAAAAGTTTGCAAACAAAAAGAAAACTTAAACACCGTTCGAATCTGAATTACAAGTTGCATCTGCGAACTGAACCATTTGTGAACAGCTCGTCTCGCAAACGTGCATCCTTTTTGATTTTTTAAAAGGATTTAAAATAATGAAAAAGCTGCTCTATAAGTATATTTTTGGTAGAATAGAGGGTGGTAAGTACGCAATTCTCTAAATAACTTTTCTTTAATAAATGATAGTTATGACTTCATTCGCCAGATTGTATTTCCTGTTCTTACTGCTACATCAGCAAGAAATATACGTACATCAGTGAATATTTGTTATTTTGTTATTAATTCTATTTGAAAAATTGCCCACAAAAACCATTTAAGTTAACCGCCCATTAATACTATTTCTTCGATTATTGATTGAATTTGAAATTTCGGTGTGATTTCCTGCGGAGAAAATGACATTTAAAGTAGGATCAGACAAAAATTGATAAAAAGGAATCATTCATTGTTCATTCGATTTAATATTCGAAAAAAGTGATGAAAATACATGCAGTAAATAATTTTTATTCGTTGAAAATATAATTTAGCTGTATTTTTGTGCAAAAGTAAATTTATTATCTTAAATAATTTAATCATATTTTTATTATCGAAAAACATTAAAAATTTTTTAGCTGTCTGCTTACTGAGATAAACCTTTTATTTTTATGTTTTCTGTAGCGCTGAGGAATGAGATCCTTTTTATAAACACTATCTCTTTAACTTTTAAACCAAATAGAAATGAATGAGTTTTCGTACCTGAAAGAAGAAAGATTTTTTCATACAGCAAACTTTAACAAATTCCAAGAAACATTTGCCACACAAAAATACTTATAAATAACTTGTACCTCCCTTTCTGACAAGAAAACTCCAAGTTTCTCAAAAAATTCCGAAATTGCATTGCTTCCCGATTTCCGCAGATCCCAATTATAGCTCCCAAAAGGGACACAACTTTTGAGAGCAATTAGTAAATTGGAGCGTGTGTGTTCTTTTGCCTTCTTTTTTCCCCCCTCTCCGATTTCTTCTTTTTGTGAAGGCCTCAAATGTTACTAAAAAAGAGAACGCTTTCATCAGTTACAAACCTTCGGGTTTAATTTTTCTTTTCTTTGTTGTATTTCTGGTACTTTTCTCTCCATGTTGCTTTGTTTTCTAAAGGTTATCTTTTTTTAAAAACATTTTTGGTTCCTCATGCAAGAAGTACAATGCAATTCATTTCGGAGCTTTTTCTTTTGTGTAATCATCTTTTTCCCCCTTGTTAGTGATGTCCGTTGTTTCATTATTGATTTTTCTTAATATAAGAACAATAAATTCTTGTTCTTCGTTCCTTTTAACTTTAAATGCGTGGGGTTAATGTAAACATTTAAGGAAGATTATATACCTTATGCAAATAAAAAAAACTTCTCGCATATAATAAATGAAAAATAGGTGGTAAATTTTTCGGATGAATTTAAATCAAACTTTTTCAATTCAATTCTTTGGAAATATTATCTAAATTCTTTTCCTTTTAGATTATTTATTGTTCGTTAGGACTACATGTTTTGTATTTAAAGTTTTGTACTTATATGTGATTTTAAATTAATTAAATTTCAGGAACTGAAAATTCTTTCAAAACTGAATACAAATCGTGATAAATCAGACATACATTTAATTTTGAGCACTCACAATCATTTTTTCATTAAAAAAATTGAATAATTTTTTATTTATATTAATAACATTAATCAAGAAACTGTTATTGTACAAAAAATAAATGAACACAAATTTAAATTTCTTATGGATTTAAAATAAAATACTTATATTTTAGTTTGATACTTTGAAACACACACACACAGTTTTCTTTCCAGAAATATTACTTTTATCAGAATTTAACTATTAAAATTTAAAGTACTAGAATAATGTGTAGTTTTTGATTAATTGGAATAATGAAACCGAAAATTCTTTAAGGTAAAGAGAAATTATTGTAAATCAGATATGCATTGATATTGAGCATTCGTTCATTTTTTACGATAAAAAAATAAAATTGTCATTTATTCTTTTTTTTTTTTTTTGTTATTTGTGGATTAAGAAAAACATTGTAAGTGAAGAGTATTGTTTACGTAATATTATTAGAAAAATTTGTATTTCAAACGCAACTATATATCACAGTTTTTCGATTGGTCGATTGATATTTTATTAATGTCGCACTTAGAAGTAAAACGAGGGCTACTGGCAATGGACCTTGTAAGTTTGAGCCTCGGTCAAGTGACGAGGACGACATCTGAGCTAGCATTTCATTCTTCTAACTTCCCCACCATCGCAAGTAAGGGATTTTGAATTTCGACAGATTTAATGTTCACCAGCCCCACCCCAAGACAGATTTTTTATGGTATCAGGACTCGAATTCATGAGCTCACGACTATGATCATACGGCTACTGCGACCGCGGAATTTTTTTGAAGTAAATTAGAAGGAAAAAATTGTCATAAAGCATTAGAAACTAAAGAAAAATATTTTCAGAACTATTTATATACTAAGGAATTTTGCTCCTCTACAATAAAAACCTTAAAAGCATTTTAAATTACACTAAGCAGAACTTGCTAAGTTTCTATTTCCAAATTGCCATCCTTTGAATAAGATTATGTGAAAAGAATATTTTTTTTTTTCATTTTCATTTAATTATTTTCCGAGGTTTACAGTATGCTACAATCAGCATTAATCCACTTAATAAAAAATATTTTTAAACTAAGTAACTTTCAAGATTTTTTTTTAAAAAAATGAAAAGAATGTGTTCTATTTTCTTACTTTCAAAATTTAATCTTGTTAAGATATAATTCATTAGTTATCTTTAAGCTGCGAAGAAGTTTCTTTATAGAACAGCGAATACTACAGAATACTGATGTAAAACCATTTGTTAGATTAGTTATTGGATTAAACGGCAGGTACATTAAATTAGCTCATAGACGAGCCAAGCATAAGACAATTCTCTGCGAAAGGAACGGTTAGTTCATGAAAGTCTTCCTGAAACAACGCAAGTGCATTATTTATTTAAGAACTAATTCCTTAGACTAAGCAGTTCCCGTAAACTCTGCAACTTTTGAATATGTTTACGATCCTTATGGACTTCATTAACTAAAGGATGATAAACGAAAATCCATTGCTTAGATCTCTGAAGTATAAGCAAATTTTGAAACCACGGTGAACATAAGAATAAAATAAGGTTGCAAAAAGATAGTTTTAAAATTAATTTTGGATTCTTTTGAATTAATAAGTTTTCCAAACATTGCTTACGGAAAATATGATTTTTTTTTTCAAGAAATAAATTGCATCAGGAGACTTAATATATATCTTTTTAATTTGAAAATGATGGTCGAGTTTTGTATTATTAGAATTTTAAAGCAAAAAATTTCAAGCTGGGTATCGTGGAGTTTAATTTGTATCTCTTTAATTTTGTATGAAACTAGTGAACAGCTCAACTTATTATAAATGGAACTCGCATAAAAATTTTATGAAAATACTGCCTATTTTCAGTAATTTTAGATTAATAACACATCATTAACATGTAATGAATTAGATAAACTAATTTTTCACAAAATAATTATTTTCAAATATATCCAGTATTTTGTAAAGTATTTATTTTGATAGAAAAATGTTGCTTTTTCGATAAGGGACGTATTTGAATTTCTCAAAGTTTAAGAATTATTCTTCCCTAGAGGCCTATTTTATTTTGGTAATTATGGAATTTACACGACACCTAAGCTTCCTAGTGATCTTTCTATTCTCTCATGAGATTTGTTGTCCTTGGCAAACCTGGGTGGTGTACTATCGAGATGCTTCAATGATTTTTCGTTTTGGAATCTGCGCTTGTTCTATCCGTTTTCTTCTTTTCTTTGCATTTACTGAGTTTAATCTGGATTACAGATATGTATTTTTTTGCAAATATTAATGAGTTGCTTTACCCTTACTTCATTAAAACCAACCATTCAAAAGTTATTCATATTTATTCTAATAATTCTCCTGTTTCTTACCAAAAACAAAATAATCTAACATTTCCTTTGTTTCTCCCTTCAAAAAAGACTGAAATAATAATAATAGTTATTTTTTCACCTATTATATATCACTCCAATAATAACTACTGAATAAAACTTTGACTATTTGTTGCCATAATAAAAAATTAAGAGAGAAAAATTGGGGAATTCGGAGTTAAAACTTTATTTTTAAACTACACGTGAAAAAAAATTGAAATTTATGTATTTAAAAATGATAAAACGCTGATTTTCCCTCACCCTATATTTAAGCGTTTTCCACACTTTATTCTTTTCATTGAATTAACTTTTTTAAAAATAGATATAGAGAAATAGTCTGTTTTCATCTGGCATAAATTTGTTACTTGATATGAGACAAAATTTAAAAATTTTCCGAATTAATTATTCGTATTGTAGAATAAAAAATAAATGAATATTAAAAACTGATTAAAATCATGCTTTATTTATTTATTTATTATTATTATTTACTTTTCGGATGGCATTGAAACTGCAAAAATATTCCGTACTTTAAAGTTCCTTCACTGCTTAAGTACTGAATTTTAGATATCTTTAGCCGAACACTTTTTCCCCGTTGTTTACCACAAAATAGAGGCAGAATTTTAAACTTTCGCATTTCGTCAGTCGTAAAGAGGGATTCGATTTCCGTAGCTATCGAATTTACTAGCATTCGAACAGATGTCTGTCTTACCGGAATGCTAGAAATAAAATGTTTTACTTTTATTATCGCGAACGAACCAGTTGTAATGTTACACTGGAGCTAAAAGTTTCAGCTCCTGGCTTTTTGTTTCCGGAAAAGGGGAAAAAAAAGAAAAAAAAAGTCAAAAAAAAAAAAAAAAATTATCCCAATTCCTGTCACGCTCTTTTACAATTTTTCTTCAACGTTTTATAATGTCATTTTATTTATTTACTTTTCGAAGGCGTTCGAAATATTAGATGCTTGTGGAGAAATTGCGGAGAAAGGAATAAGGAGGGAAAAAAATCAATTTACAAACCGATTCAAAAGTGGAAAAGAGAAGCGGAGGGGGGGTCGGAAAAAATGGAGGGGAGCTGAAATTTTTCTTTCTTTTGTTCTTTAAAAAACAAGAAAAAAAATTACATTTTCGTTCTTCAAAATATGTCGCTTAATTTTTTTTTCTGTTACCACTGTCCTTATTTCTTTTTGTGAAAAGTTACAAATCAAGGGATGGTTTGTAACTTTTTGCTCGTTTTGATTGAGGTTTCTGAGATTGAGAGTGATTGAATTTTCGCTTTCCTGTGCCGTAACTTAAAATAAATCACGACATTCCGGAAAAGTTGTTGTATCCTTTGTTGTTTTTTACTCAGTTGTGGAATGATGCATTTGAATAATACTCTCCGAAACTTTTTTTTTTTTTTTCAATGTTATGTCGTTGTAAATTTTTAAAAATTGAATTGTCTTCAGGACTGGATTTAATAAGTTCCAAAAATGTCCTTTCTCAAAATGAATGATAAAACTATATATAGCTGTTTTTTTATGTTAGAGTTGATCAATCTTTTAATTACTTTGAAAAATGTAGTTTTGTATGGTGTGCATAAAATTTTATACAAATTATTCTCATACAACTTTATTTTAAAACTGCAAACTTCATATACACTGTTCTGCGTTGTCTATTTGTGTTTATAAATATATTTGGTGAATATCTTTATAAACCTTTCATAAAATGGTTGTTGATTTGTAATTTTAGTTTGACGGTTTTGTACTCCTATTTATATGATAAAGATAAAAAAAATGAATAATAAAGGATAAGGTAAAAATTAAAAAATAAATTTGGAAAAAAATAAACTCTATTGTATAATAATCAACACTTGATTTTATTTTTTTTCTATAAAATTTGATTATAATAGTGAATTTTTTATTGAATTCAAACGCAAAGAAAAATAATCAGAGTTATAAAACCAATTAATACATAGGCAACGGCTCTTGTTTGATGCATATACACTCAATATATAATTAAATAATGTAGCAAAATTTGTCATTAAGTTTAATCATTTTAATTCTTTTAAATAAAAAAAATAGTTTTTAAAATCCACGTAAGTTTCAATCATTTTCTCTACATTCATGTACCTTCTGAATATATTAAATTACATATAACTCCTGTAATTTTATGTAAACTACTAAACTGTTATGTAATAATTTTCTGCTCTTTTAAACGCATTTGCTCATTAAATTTCGAATTCACGCTGAACGATTAAATGTGAATGTGTGTGTGTATGCGTGAAATTATACATCATTATGTTGCGGATATTTGAAATTGATTTACGTATACGACTTTGAATTTTTATTGGATTATATATATAGCAGAAAATTTTATAAAGTTTCTAAGAAAAGGAATAAATAGAGTTAATAATATCGAAAGAATTTATAAAGTTTCTAAGAAAAGGAATAAAGAGAGTTTATAATGTCAGAAGAATTTATTAAGTTTCTAAGAAAAAGAAATTAAGAGAATTTATAATATCAGCCCTTCCAATTTCTGTATTAATGCTACAGAAATCGGTAGGATCTGCAACGGAAATATGTCTGTTCTCTTATACATATGAGTAAATGAAGTATTTATCACAAACATTCGTGTACATATATATACGGCCTCCGAGATAAAATGCCAATTATTTTGCAAGCAGTCGCCAAATGACCTTTTATGGGTTTGGAAGTGTAACGTTGGTACGTATTCGCGATTTTCTCTTCACTAACGCCAGGTACTTTTTGGTAATTTGAATTGCCTACATTTAAAACTGCTTGCTATCCAAATGAAAAGTGATTAGACTATTTAGATGTTGATAAAAAGCGCAATGAATTGAATTAGAGATATTGATATATAAAGAAAAAACGAAAAGAAAGAGAAGGGCGATAAAAGATAACAATAAGTTAAGAGGTAGATTGGAGTGAATGATCGTAATTAATCGCTTATATTTAAGATAGTTGGAAGTAACTCCTGATCAGAATAATAGGAGTTGATTCTTTATGATAGAGAAGTGCTAGAATCGGAATGAATGATAAGCGAAGACTTTATTATTTTGAACATAAATTGGGATAACTAAGTTGAGGGGTATTCGAAAAAGAGAGATCTTGTATATTCTTTATAGACAATAAAGTGTGTTGTCCTTCTCTTGTTTATCTTCAATTGTTTTGAACATATTGACCGTTTAATTAGACTTTAAGATCGCTTATAATTAAACAATGATGGAAAGCCGTCACAGAGTTTTGTGCAGATTTCTCTTATATTGTGTGCACGCAAAGTTCTAGTAAATTATTTCAAATTTGTGAAATGGTTGGTATCCATTTCAGTATAGATTTCTAAATGAGAAGGAAACGACAGGGTAACATTACTTTTGAAACGAAAATCGACTCTACTCAGTAAGATACATTTTATGTTTTGGAAATAAAAAAAAAGATTGTCAAGTAGTAGTTGTTAATGATTGTAATTTCACTTTCGCATCTTTCTTAACTTTCATTCTTTTAATCTTGTCTCACTCGCATTATTATTATTATTTTATTTTTTGTTAATATGTGCTAACATGTTGTTGCTTTGAGAAAAGTGCATCGACAAAAATGTATGGGCTTGAAATAAGATATACATGATGTTAGGTTTTATATATATATATATATATAAAAATAATCGTCTGCTTTGATTTTAATACCAAAACAGAATATTACTTTCAGCTTTAATATTTTATCGTTTGTTCTTATTTTAATATTTCATTTAATAATTGATTTTTATGGCATAATCGTCTTTTTTTATTTATTTTGTTGTGAATGTAGGCAACGTTTTTGTGCTTTAGAATGTTTTTCGTAAGAAAATGAAAATGTATTAGAAATTTTAAGAATGCTTCTTCTTTTCTCGATAGTAATTGCTTTTGGAACTCGAAAATACGCTTACTTTACGCTAACATCTATTTTGAATATTTCTACTTATTCAAGAACTTAAGAGCAAAACTAAAACTTTAGAACATGTTAAAATGAAATCAACCAATCTAATTAAAAAAAAATCTTATTGTGCATGCTCTGTTATGATTTAACAGAGCCCCCTCAATCTGTTGGTATTCATTACAATAATCAATTCCGAATATTAAGAATTAAAATATTAAATGCAAAATATGAAAATAAAGTGAAAGAATTATGAAAAATAGGATCAATATCTATAAATAGTAACAACACACATCCCTTATTCTGTATCTCGATGCATACAAAAAGCAGTTTCATCACGCGAGTGAAATATTTAAACATGGCTCGCATCCTACATACCTGATAGCCTGTCAAGCTGTGTTATCAAGTCCCTAACTAAAAGTTGAAAGTTTGACTTTCCCCTTGACTGCCTTCGTTACAGAGTATGACAAGTTTCGAATGGGAGCGTTAGAAGCCGTAGTTTGAAAGTTATCTTTTGCTAAACCCCTCCCAAGAATTCAGTTCCGGAATTTTTCATTAATCCACATACTTTTACCGAAATTCCACGCGGTCCCAGTACTCCATTTGGGATTTGAAGATACGGGAAAAGTGTGCAAGAAAATGGCCCGGCTCAATGTTAAAAGGAATGTGTAAAAGCAATTTTCTCCTTCGATACATAGGATTTGTTATTAAGATGTATAACTTCATCAGCTCCGGTGATAGGGGTAATGCGTCAATTAGAGCGTTAAAAGATAATTTTCTTCCGCCCACGCGATTTTCTCTCAACTTTTTTTTTTATTATTATTTTATTATTGTTGTTTCTACTTAGTTACTATTATGTCTTTTCGTCGATGAAGTTTCAGAAAGTGTTTCGGGTGCGTGACAAGAAAGAATCCTTTATGACTTTCGTCGATTCTTTATATGTGAAATGCTGATGTGAAGATGCTATTTTTATGGTAATTTTACTTGATTAATATTCTGGAATATCTGATTTGGAAATATTAAATTAAGTGACATGTTACGTTTTCTATTAGTTTAGTTTTGTCAGAATACTTGGAAATATCAAAAGCTCTTGAATTATGAATTGAGCATTATTATAATTTATTTTTAGTTGAACTCCTTTCCATGTTTTATCTTTCTATATTCTTATTTTATCTAAAATTTTAAATCAGAATAGTTTTGAAAATATAAATACGTAAATCTGAATAAGAACTGTTCATAAAAATCAGCATTAGACCATTTTTAAGGGCTATTTTATTGAAGATAACGCATTGCAACTTATTAAAATAACTAATTTTCTTCTTAATTAGCTTAATTAATTAAGAAGCAAATTAAATTTCTTTTAAGTTAGAATTATCGAAATCATAGTCAGTAACAATTTGTGTATTGTTATGTAATTTTATCCAAACTTTTAAGTCATTTTTTCTCAGTTCCATTTCTGATTAAAATATTGAAGGTTTTACTGATTATTTATGTTTGACGTTTTGAATCAATTTGCCCATGTCTAATCCATAACATGGGAATAAATTTGCCTCATAAAAAGATTTTATCCATATTAAAAGGTACATTAGTTCACGTCTTCTTAAATTCTCTTAAAATGTTTAAAGTTTCAAACATTTTACTTAAAAATAATTTTAAAAAGTTTGAAACACAAGTTCTACTAACAATAAAATGTAAAGTTTTATGAATGCTTTAGAAATTGATATCAGTCATAAAAATATATCAGGTGCGATTAATTATTTTATCGAAACTATTTGAAAGTTGATACAGAAAGTAAAATAAAATGCTTATTTTCTATATATTTTAATATTTTTCGATAAATACTTATGGTAAAATTAAATACGTACGTAAAAACAGAATTTGTACATTTCGGAATTTCATCGATGAAAAGATTTATTAATAGTAAGACATTGCTTGTGTTTTAAAAGAATTGAAAGACTCATTCTGTTATACTGTGCAATTTAATGCTAGAGCACTTTAAACTAATTTGAATTAAGCCTGAAGACATTATAAAGTTTTATATCACCTCACTGCTTTTTTGTTTACATTTATGAAACGTTCATTGAATAGTTATTATTTAATTTATCAACCACAAATCATTACCTCTTAGTCATATTAAATTATTTTATTTCTTGCATTAGATTTTTTGATTCAAAAAAGACATGATATAAGAAGTTCTTGAATCATCATTAAAATTAACTCCTGAACATAATTAACAATTTTTAAGGTGTTTATGAACTGATTTATTTTTCATTTCAAGATACAATTTTGATCTTTCTTGAATACAAGTTGAAACATATTTTTTTTTTAAAAAAATTTGATGATTTAAATTTTGAATTAAGCAGTTAAATTTAGTAGGATGTAAGGTTTTATATAAGTTAAGCTTGGACAATCATTTGAAATTATTCTAATAATTATCTACAAATACGTATTTTTCTGAAGGTTTTTTTCAATGATTTAGATTTTTAATTTTTCTCCATTGATTTGAAAATGGTAGCAAATATTATTTCTGTAGCAGCACTTTTATGTGTATGTGATAAAAAAGGGGAAAAAGAACAGTTGAATTTTATTTAAAGAATGACTGTTTTGTGTATTTAACTAGAAAGAAAAAATTCTTAAGCGAAACATTAAGTAAAAAATATCTCAAAAAGATTCATTCTTCATTAAATAAATATCTTCATCGGCATATTTTTTGTAGCTTCTGCTCCTACAATTTTGTTCCGAAAACTTAATCGTTCCACATTAAGTATTTTACGACTTAAGCTAATCGGAGATAACGAATATTACTTCCATCGTGTTTTTTATGTCATTTTCGAAGAATATCTTTCATTAAAATTTATTTTTACCCATGTAATGGAATAAAGTTAAAAAAAAAAAAAACACAGACGATAGTATAAAGTTCTCTGCTATTTGAGACGTATCTTGAAACCCAACTATTGGGATTTGTGAAATGTAGTAATTAGTATGCTAATTGCTTAAGCAAGCAGATGGGGAAAAAGAATTTGTAAGAATTTATAAAAAAACTAATTTAGCAGGAAACATTTGAGAATATCTCCATATATGTTGTGAGATGTGTTTTTTACATAATTGAAATACATTATTTTATCTTTATGGAGACATTTATTGTTTTTTAGGCTGCGATCACGATGGAAGTTAGTCTCCAAGATTCTTTTATTATTATTATTTTTTTTATTTTAATCAATTTGCACTTTCATGAATGAATATAATTATTGGTTTCCTTGTCATAATGTACAGTATATGTGGATTTATTTTCGAATTAAAAGACTGTCGTAATATGTTTAGACTTTTAAATAACATTGGTAAAAAACGAGTTTTTTGAACATAGATTTTCTTTCAAAAATCATACTTTGCGTAACATAACTTTCTTATACCTTAAATTTTAAGAGCCAAAGGGATCGTTGTGTCAAATTGAATCTATTCAATAATTAGTTTTAATAATTTATTTTATTTCTTGACGTTTATTAAATTTATCATCTAAAGTAAATACGTGTAAAATGTTTTTGCCCGATTAAGCATTGTAATGTGAACGAATATTGACTTACAAAAGAAGTAAAAAATTTAAAAATGCATTAAAAATTGACGACACATTTTAAAACCAAATACACAATTTGAATAGGCTACTTTACACATATCTATTTGTAACATTTATCTATTGTTGCAAAAAGAGAGTGTTTAAGCAATGATCCCTTCATCTTGGCGAGAAACGCGGCGTAAAATTGAGTTCTTTAAATTATTAGTTTTATTCAATTAATTTGTATTAAGTATAAGTAAATTATCATATTGTTATCCAAAACAATCGTGTATAGAAAATGTCAGCTCAGATGAGCGCTTTAAAATGTGAGAAAAAAGCTTTTAAAATTTTGACCCAAACACACAATAATGAGTAAAACGGAATCAATTAAAAAGCGGTGAAAGTAACAAACATATTAAAAAAGGATTTTAATGCTGGCATGGAGCTATGAAACTTTGTTGCATTACAGTTATTATTACTTTTTACTCCTTTAAAATTTTTTTATAAAATTATTCGTTTAAAAATATTGATGATAATTTTTTTTAAAATAATTTTTATTTATTATATCTTGACGTCGCACTTAGAAGCAACACGAGGGCTATTGACAATGGACATTACGATTTCGAACCTCGCTCGAGTGAAGAGTACAACACATATAAGCTAGCATTTCCCTCTTCAAACTACTACACCACACCAAAGGAAGGATTTTCAGCCTCGACAGATTTAGCGTGCATCATTCCTGTCAACACGGTGGGACTTTAGCGGCATCAAGGCTTGAACGCATGACTCGATGAAAGTAACACCAACTGTGAAATCGCGGCCATAACCACTAGATTATTGCAGTCACACACCCACTCACAAATCTAATCACAAATTCGACCTTAAATGGGGGAATATGATGATTATAGAAGACAATTTCTCCAAATCTGATTTAAAACTCGAGCTCTTTTTTTTTTTGCTTTAAGGTTAAATATTTCAATTATTTAATTTTTCAGATGTAAGTTCAACATTCACAAAAGATCAATTAAATTCTTCTGAATATGCACGATAAAAAAAATATTTACATTTTAATTTAGAACACAGGTTTCTTGAACTCATTAACTTTATTATACTTTGAAAATTTCAAAATTTCTTTTCCTTGTTTGCATGTAGTTCTTTTGGCTTGTACTAGTATGGCTTATAAACTAAGATTTGAAAATAGAATAGCTTTTTAAAATTTATAAATAATTTTATGATTTTATGCTCATAATGTTTTCAAATTCATTTGCTTCGCAGTCGCATAAATATATGTCTTTGTACAATGTATCATATATACTATCAAATTAGATATGAAGATTTTCATCACTTTGTTGTTTGAATTTGTAATACAGTTTAATTGAATACATCACAATTAATAATATAACAGTACAGATAATTTCAAAATTCATATTGAACATTTATTCATATTTGTGTAGAGAATTATTTTAATACTCTTAATATTTAAAAAAAATTTCTAGTTTATAATTTAATAACAGGATCGTATATATTGAGAGTAGCTAAATATTTGTAATATAATGAGTTTTATGTTCAGGTAAAATATGATTTTTTAATAATAGCCAGTTTTTAAAAAGGAATTATGACTCAAAACTTAAACCTTATAGTTATAAAAACTATTCTATATTTATATTATTACATGTACTCCTATCGAGAATCCGTTGGCGTGTGTGTGTGGTTTGGAGAGGGCGGTGCCGGCTCAGATGTCATCCTCGTCACTTCACCGAGACTCACAATTACGCCTTCGTGTTGCATCTACGTGTGACGTTAATAAACAATCAATTAATCTACATGCATAACATCGTATTTTATTAAAACGTTGTTAGTATTTAATTGAAATCATAAATATTTAAATAATTTATTCTTTTCTAAATATTTCCTTCATACATAATAAAAGGGATAGACTGTGTACATAAAGATGCTTCTCTCAATAAACGTCAAAGGTTAGATAAAAAAAAAAAAAAAACTTCAATAAACTCATTCTACACAATATTTTTTTTCAGTGAAAATGTGAATTTGAATATAAAAGCGGATATTTTTTGGAAAAATCTAATCTTTGGTATATATTTAAAACAAATTGCTCGAAGTCTCAATTTCTTCAACGGTGTTTAAAGGGTTTTTTTTGTTCCAAAGGTATCTTGCCTTTTGTTCTTCACAGATTTACAGAGAAAAGTTGACAGAAAAATTCCAGATGTTTTCTCTTACAATAAATAGACGCGTGAGTTGTTTTTTTCATTTTCTTAAGAAAGTAAAAAAAAAAAAAAAAAAAAGGCCAAAGAAGAGCGTGTGTTGCTCTATCACTTCCGAGACTATTTTCCATTTTACAAATTTCCGACTGGTGGAAAAAAGAATGCAATCTCCGGAATAGGTTTGACACAATCCTGTCACCGCATGAAAAAGATTCAAGAAGAGGATTCGAAGAGCGGGAAAACAAAAAAATTTATTGTTTATCCGAATTTCCACATTACGACGATTCGATTTTATTTGCCCAAATAAAAGCGAATATTTTTTTTGAGTGAGAGACAGAAAAAAGATTTTGAAGAGAAGGATGGAAATTGAATTTGATCTCATTTCAAACCTATATTTGCTGCGTCTTTTTATTAAAATTTTTTCCTTTAGAATTTATAGAGCATTTTTAAGAAGAATTTTTGTTTCTTCAAAGATTTGTTGTTTGCTTATGTAGAACAGTTGAAAGCAAACAATTTCAGTGCTTCTTGCAATGCATGCGAATGTTTCCCAATTTTGATCCGCATACATAAAATAACTCCGGTTTTTTTTTTAACTAACAATATTTATCTTGAAAACAAACATTTCATAAAGATGGAAGTGAGTTCTGGAAATAGTATCTTTTAGTAGAAAATTTTTATATTGAAAGAATTTGGGAATTGGAGTCCCTTCAATAAACAATATGAGTAAATTTATAAATATTTCAATTTTTAATTGAAAAGAGTACTAAAAACTTTTAACTGTTTTTTTAAAATTTTATTATTGCTTTATTTTATTTAATTCTGATTTTGAAAAATTTAAATCCTTCAATATTGAAGAGAAAAATTGCCGATATAGGAGATTCATTTAAAATGAAAATTCCAAATATGTTGGCACACTGTCTTGCTATTTTCATTTTATAAACGTACTTTATTTTTTTAAAAAAAATGACAAAAAAATATCCTTTATAATAATATATACTTTCCTAATAATACATCCTTATAAAAGAAAGAAAAATTGTCATTCTCTTAAACTGCTATAATGTCTTGTTTTATGTATAATTTGGACTTCACTTTTTATATTTATACAATGGCCGTGGTAGCCTAGTGGTCATGGTCACGAACTCGCAGCCAGCGATGTTTTGTTAAATCGCGGGTTCAAGTCCTGATGCTACTAAGGACCTGCAGAGTAGCGGGGATGAAGTGTGTTAAATCTGTCGAGGTTTACAAACCTCCCGTTGTCTTGGTATGGAGTTTGGATTGGGATATATGAGCTCAGGTGTCGCCCTCGTCACTTGACCGAGGTTCAAATTTACGAAATCCATCCCAAATAGCCCTCTTGCATCTGCACAGTGTGACGTTATCAAACAATCTATAAAAAATCGATCTTCATCATACCTTCATCACAGATGCACATGGTTTGGCGCAGCAAAATCACATTCTAACTCTTATGTGTGTGCGGTATAAATCTCAACTTTCTCTCTCTCATATATATCAGAATGAAATTTATAATTTGTGGTGCCTCTTGACCGATTGGAATAGTTAGACTTGAATTTCTTTTTTCGTCAATATATTTTGTGTGTTATGGGCTTAGGTGAATGGCAATATCATTGCGTGTTGTTTTATGTAAATACTCCAAATATATATACTGTGCTTGACAACTTTATTAGGATATATATAATTTCATTTGATTGAGTTATTTTGTTCGCGTATTGGTTTATAATATTATGCTTTTAAGTCTTATTACAAGTAGTTCTTTCTGCTAAGTTTATTAATGGTTGCCACATAATTTCTTCATCCATGTCTGAATGGAGTCAATATGCACGTCACTATCAGTAATTTCTACTAACTGACCCCTTCCAGCGCGAGTAAGATGAGTAAGATGCGTTTCTGTCAGTCTTCAGTGGAATCTTATTTCTAAGCAAGCCATCTCGTAATGTAATAAGGAAGTTATTGAGTACAATACATACAGTGGCTTCCAAAATTGAATATACACCTCTCTTTCTTTTTTTTTGAAATTACAATCATATGGTAAAATGTTTTATGTACAGTTTCTGTTTAATAGATCTGATAAATCACTCCTTAAATAAGATATTTATCCAAAAAATAAACATGAAGTTCAATATAATAAAATTTGCATTCTTTGACTAAATGACACAAATCGATATCACGAAATTAACAATACACTTGGTAGAAAATGACCACTACCTGATAAATTAGCTACCACTATTTTACTAAAGGTTTTGCGTTTAATTAGTACATTGGATTTAGATCCTAACGTATAAGTTTCTTTTCGAAATATTACTTTTTAATCTTCAAAATGTGTTCTAGAACAGAAACTGTAATTCAAATTAGAGAGCTGGTCGCTAAAGTGATTGAAGAAGGTAAATCTCTTAGAAAAATTGCAAAAGTTGTCCAGAGAAGTCGCAGATGTATTCAAAAAATCATCATAAAGTATAAAAAGTTGGAACACATTAAAAATATTCCCTAAAGAGGATACTGGAAGACAGATCCAAAAGGAGGATCCTTCGAAAAGTGATCGAATCTCCAAAAGTTGAGTGCTCCAAAAATTGCTGCAACCACTTCTACGATACAAAGACCTGTTTCTTCAGAAACAATTAGAAGAATACTCAGGAAAGCAGGCTTTAATGGTCATGTGGCCGGGAGAAAACGTTTCATTTCTAAACGAAACCAGGAGAAAAGGCTTTCATTTGCTGAAAACTATATTTCAAGGCCTCCAGACTTTTGGAATCAAGTTACATTCAATGATAAGAGAAAATTTAATGTGTTTGAAAGCGATGGGAGATGCTATTTTTAGCCTCATTATAACACTGAGTTGCTTCCTAAAAACACCATTCCAACAGTCAAGTATGGAGGTGGCTCTCTCCTCATATGGGGCTGTATGTCAGTCAATAGTATGGGAAGCTTTATGTTTATTGATGGGATCAAGGAGAAAATTCAATTCTTGAACATTCTGAAAAATAATTTAAAGCAAAGTGTTGAAAAATTGGGCTAAGAATCGAGTTTCATTTCTCAACACGATAATTATCCTAAACATACAGCTAAAACTATTGAATTGCGGCTGCTGTACAACTGTAGAACGCAGTTGCACACTGCACCACAATCATCTGATCTCAATGTTATTGAAAATTTATGATCGCAGTAGGGAAGGGTCTGTCCAAAAGCCGTACATAATGAGTAAAGGCCATTTAAATGCTGTTTTAAGGGGGAAATGGACTAAAATCACTAGTAAACCAACCTAACATTTTATTAAATCGATGCCAAACCGTCTGAAAGCCATCATCAATTCGAAAGGTTGTGCAACAAAATTATTAAATTTGTCTTTTTAAGTTTTCATTTAAAAGTTATGCCAGATGTACACTCATTTTTGTGACTTAATATTTTACAATTTCTGCTTAAAAATTATATAATTAATTCATTAAACGGGTTCCATACTTATTTCCACATCTAGTACATTTCTTTTAATTTATTTTATATCTTAGATATATATTAATTTTATATAAATATTCAGTATTACTTTTTTATACTTTAAATGCCGAAAGACGAAGGTGCATACTCAATTTTACGATCCACTATATATCTGAAGCATTGACATGAAACAAAACAAAGACTTTGTCACTCACCTAAAATCATAATATAAAAATAACTGAAGGCACCCGTCTATCGGCCGCCCATTTTGATTTCTTGAACGTAATGTTAATCCTATTAAATTTCTACTATCCTCCTAAATTCAATACCATTTTATGTATTTTAATGCAAAAAAAGAACATCGAAAAAAATTAGTGAAGTTTTCTGCGGAAGTACATTTTCTTGTAGATTTTTGTAAATATTTTGGAATATTTTTGAAAGACCGAAAAACCTGCAAACGTATAATTAAAAAAAAAAAAGGGGGGGGGGAAATATTTTTAAAAATCGGAGGAAAATTATGATTCCGCAGAGTCCTTCATTATTATTTTTTATCTTTCTGATGGTTTTTTAAAAATTCAAATAGATAAAATGGTATAGAATTGAGGACGGAAGCAAAACTTCCATAGGATTAGCATTACATTCACGAAATCAAAATGGCCGGTAAAACGAAGCCGAAAAAGAAACTCACATCTCATTAACCCAACAGGTCGAGAGGCGCCACAGATTATTTTAATGAAAAAACTATTCGGTTAATGTTATCGATATTTAATGAAATTAAGTATTTAATACTAGTATGCAGTATAAAAAACACGATAAAATTTTTCTTTTATTTCCCATTTCTGTTTTTATTACTTAAAATAATGCTGAGATTTATTTTCGAAAGCCATCGGATAAACATTGAAATGTAATTTAATTGTTTATTAAAATTAGTCATTAATACTTTTATTTTCAGTTGCTCTTTGTATATCTCAGTTTCTCTCACCACTCCCAAGTTTCGGTTAAAATGCGTACTCGTACTACCCAAAGTATTGACCGCTTCTTAAAATAGGTCGATGAAAACAACGATTGATCTACCTATTACTTTATAAAATCCCGAACATATTTTCTCAATGGTGCAGAACAAGTCTTCTGCTAATACTTACTTTTGAACATTTTTTTCCCTTACGGAGAAAAAAAAATAAAGTCCGTGTACTAGGAGTGATTGTAAAAAGTACTTGTATTTTTTCCCTCAGTAATGGATTAAAGAAAAAATAAAATGACTTTGCGTAGCTTTGATAAAGTCAGTAGTATTTATCGATACATTTTCTTCGGTAGAAGTATATATCTAACAATTCTAATATATTTTGAAATGTTTTTTTCCTCTTTAAAAAAGACAATGGTCTTGATCAAAGACGTTCTGATGCTCTTTATTTCTATTTATTTCTATTTTTGAAGACATGATTTAATGATGTGAATGATTAGTTTAAATATAAGCCGATTTCGCTGAATTGATCATTTTGTCGCCATGGTGAAATGACTTGGTCTTGAGGATTCTTTTGGTTGTTTTACATGAGCTTAAAATTTGTTATAAGTTAACTTTGATTCAATTATTTTGTTGTGTTTTGACGTTATAATGAGGCATAAATTTAATATTTACTCTCTCAAACGCTTACCTTCTTTATATAGGTACGAGAATCGTGATCCAGAAGAACTCTTGGATATCTTTTATTTTCCCATTGAGTTTACTGTTTTAGGTAAACACTGGTGATGCGTTACCGGATACCCCAAAGATTGTTCTCTATTTTCGATACCCTCCTTCTTGTCAACCAATTTTTTCCCTATTCTTCTAACGTCTAAATCACAGTTACATCTTGTTTGTCACCGGCTTTTGTCCCATTAACATCCACTATCACGCACACACTCACTCACTAATGCAATATTTACTGGAGCATATAAGATAAAATCAACTATAAAAAACATTGGCATCGTTTTTTGCATTCGCATGTAAGAAGTTTACTAATTAAACTAAATTCAGCTTTAAAATCTATTTGATTGTTGCTTCCTTCTGCCTAGTTATACAAATATACGGATTAAAGGGGGGGGGACCGACATGTTCCGATTCTGTTAGTTTTTCACAGCGAACTAATTGCCATAGATATGGGTCATAGTTGCGAATCTCAATCACTCACTGACAATTTTTCAGCCAAAGCTCTGTCTAACATTTATCTAATTGATATGGTGTGGTATATTTCGGGAGTTGTTATTTTAAATAAGTTGAAACGACTTTCTTTGTCCCAAGATATAAATATACTGTGGATCCTTCTCAATTAAACTTCGCAATCAATAAGACAGATGATACATTGGTTAAAAGGGGTACATTTGAGTAGTTGGCTCTACTAAAGCCTGTGCAACACTTCTGGAACTGCATTCCAAGTTTGAATGTAGAAACAGAAACCGGGTATATTCACCAGTGCACCAATGGTATTGTGTTATTTGTCCACGGGAGACTTCTGAGCTTTCAATGTAGCAGACAAGATGGACTCGCATCTTCAGTTGGCATCTCAGGTCTTAGACTTATTGCAATGGAGTCAAGTCTTTTCCAATTTACACCAAGTGTAGTAGTCAAGCCTCTCTTCGATTTTTGGGGCTTTCGGAACAGGATCTTTTCTCCTATTCATTGATGGTTTTGGATTTACTTTGTGTTACTATCATGAACTTAGTCTAGCCTTGCTGGTATTTGGGGAATTGAAGGACAACAGCAACAAATATAAATATTGTAAAATATGACGTTTGTTGGCGGTAGAAAATTGGGGTTCTTCTCAATTTTTGTTGAGAGAGGGGTCACCAGTGTAATATAATCAGAGGAAACATGTAATTTTAAGTGAGAGGTTGGAGCGGGAAACGAGCTCCGAGATAGATGGAGAAGTAGAAATCAATGTTATTCGTTAAAGATTGGATTTTTATTGAATCTACAAGAAAGAGAAAAAGGTATAACACCGCCACAATTGCTATAAATATATTATGACGGTTTATTTCTTATATAGAAAGAATGTTATTATTATTTTTTAAAATTTATAATATGAATAATTATGCTACATTTTTTTTTTATTTCTCCACAGAAAATTGAGTATTCTTTGTTTTTTATATCACTATTTTGAAATGTTAATTTTTATTGGTTGAAAATAATCATTATATACTGATTTATTATTATATACTGATTTGTTTATTTTCTGTGCAATATCTAATATCTTCTTTCAAAAATATGATAAATAAAATTTTTTTCTTTCACATAATTATTTTCTTTAACTCTTAAGTATCACAGAATTTCACTGGCTATGTAAAAAAATGCGCAATAATGCTTTAGGTAGGATTATTTGACTTTATAAATGTTTAGTAATTGAAAGACCTGTTACAATAAATATCAAATGTAATTAAGTCAAGAAATCTAAAACTAACATGCAAACAACGATTTATACCAAAAATGTCGATTTTTACAGTCTTCCAAATGAAGCGTGAATAATACAGTATATTTTTCATCTTTTAATCTATTTTGAGAGAAAGTAAATGTACTATTTAACAACTCTGAAATCTAAGATATATAATATTTTATATATATATTTAGATAAGATGCACAATTCTTATTTATTGCAAGTTTTAAAATAACCGAACTTTCTTGACGAATTTTAGAAAATTTAAAATCTTTAATTTACTCTTGATATTTTGTTTAGATTTTTATTGACCTTTGGTTTCTACTGGATCACGAAACTCTAACAATAAACGCACAATTCTTTGAAACATAAATTTCGAATTCTTGACAAAGTCGCAGTGGAAGGAGCATAATTCGAGAGGTCAACCCCTCGTTCCGCACATGGTACTACGAGGGCGTTTGAAGGTGTACCTCGTATTAAGCCACGTTCAAGTGAAGGTTCCTGATTTAGTATTTCGCTCTCCACATCCA
This sequence comes from Nephila pilipes, assembly GCA_019974015.1. Taxonomy (NCBI): domain Eukaryota; kingdom Metazoa; phylum Arthropoda; class Arachnida; order Araneae; family Nephilidae; genus Nephila; species Nephila pilipes. The sequence goes on along the minus strand of BMAW01041155.1, from coordinate 560,901 downwards.
CGGCACACCACGTCAACGTAAATATTTTGTGTCCAGACAGGTTTAATTTTCCTCAATCCTCTAACAAGACATTATTTGGAAGTGGAAAGTTGAATATGTTGCATATCGGTTACTTGTCATCAATGTTAGAAGTATTGAACGTATTACTTTTCGACAGTATTAGAAGTGTAACGCCCTTTCTTCATTACATAGTTCTACCATATATATTAATGTAATACATAAGTCAAAAACCATTAAATTCCAGATGAAGACACGCAAGAATGAACTAAAATACTTTATTAATAATCACTGATGGGTTGTTTAGGTCGATCTCTCTCGAATCTCACTTAACTCATCAATTCTAAACTAGGATCAACTAATAAATTCTTAGCTTACCAATTCACTCGTTTGATTCATGACTTCTTACAAACATCTGATTCTTATTTTATATTTTAAACAGAATTTGCTTCAATTTCCACAAAACTAATCAAGTTGCTTCAATCTAAATTATAAATCTCTATCAGCAAGTCGTTTTCCTTCTCTTTCCCTTTAATTTATATCATTTATACATAATTATCTATTTCATTCACTTCTATTCTCATTTAATTTAACTAATCCTGTTTAATTTTGATTGGAAAAAAAAATTGGAATTTTATGTGGTTCAAATTATTATAAAGTCCTCGAGGTTACTGGAGAAAATCGCGAATAGTGTAATGTGTCACAGCAGTGGGCGTCACGTGTCGATAAATAAAGATGTACTGAATCTGTTGCCTATCGGCTACGAGTCCATTGTTCTCCCAACCAAGCTAACGAAGCCTAGTTTTTGTGTTAACGAAATCTAATATTTGTTAATTGTTTGATAAAAAGTTGCAGATTTATGATTTTTAATAGTCGATATAAATACTTTTTAAGAAAATTCGTTTCACAGACCACGGTAGCCTAGTGGCCGCGGTAACTTAGTGGTAAAAGCAGCGGACACGTAGTAAGCGGTTTTCGTCGAATCGTAGGTTTGAGTTTTGATGCCACTAAAGACCAGCCGTGTAGCCGAGGATGATGCACGTTAAATCTGTCGGCTACACAATCCCAAAGTCCTCTCGTTTGCGTGGTGGGGAAGTTAGGAGAGGAGGGGCTCGGTGTCGTCCTCGTCACTTGACCGAGATTCAAAATTACGAGGTCCGTCGTTAAGAGCCTTCAGGTTGCCTCCAATGCGACGTTAATGAAACGAACCAACCAATCAACATCGTTCCACAGAAAAAAGTATTAGTATGGAACCCGGAAGACGGTAATTGTTTTATTTTGTGGTTTCACAAAATGTTCTTTACAAAAAAAAATTCAAAAAATGCAACTGACGACACCTAAAAACTCACCTCGAAGAAACAAACAGAATATTTTTTTTCAAAAAGCAATTAAATTTTTTTTACATTTCGAAAAAATTTCTTTTCTAACAGAAAACATACAATTTCTCAAGAGTTGTTCTCTTTTACTAATGATGAGTCACTCCGATCTCTTGTAGCCTGCGATGAAATCATCCAACGCAAAAAAATGCCCGCATTGTCTTAGAAATTCTTTTTCGAGGCTCCAATTTTCTCGCGTCGTAACTACCCTACCGTAAACTACAGGAATTTTTAATTGGAGAGTAAGAAACATCGAAGGCTGAGGAAAAAATCTCAGGAGTTTGGATTCTAATTAAAAAGTAGCTTAGTTCTTTCACTATAAATTAATCACTTGTTAAATCATGTGTTTTTTCCTCCTTTCTTTCCGTCTTAAAGAGCTTCACACCGTTTATTTAAGACTGAGTCAACATCATGTCAAATGCTGTTTTTTAACCTTAAACTACTGCGATGAAAACTTATGAGGTTTTTCAAACGTTTTCCTTTTTTTTCTTCTCCAACCCCTTGAGTAGTTTTAATGAAGTCCGTAACAATGCGTGATTGTGTTCAGCCCAGAGGGAAATTACTAAGATTTTGATACTCTTAGTTTTTCATTCTTAATTTTCTAGATGCTCGTCTTTTCTTTTAATTGTGGTTTTTAAGGATGCAGTGCGAGAATGAGATGGTAATAAAAATACATCGGCGAAGAACTTCTTTACTAGTGATTATCACGTTAAAAGGTTTTTGTGTGTGAAGGGCTTGGCCTCTTTTTAATTTATTATTCAGATAAAAAGAAAAATTGAGGAGCCATACGTAAAAAAATTTTTAGTTAAAATATTTGGATCAAATCCCACTAATACTATGCCCTTATTATGGATTTATGCATGGTGCTAAATGGTACCGTATATACAGTACTTGTTGTCGGTAATATATTAATTATATGGTAGTTAATTAATGCTTACCGTTTGAAGGCCTTTGATGCATAAATTAATGCTACAGAAATCCGAAAGCGTTATCATGGGTTTTATCTCATGGGTGTTATCGTTCTCGTAGTATATTATTATAATATATAGATAAATGAATAATTTTTATGACGTAAGATAATTAGCATTGTAAAAAATAACTATCACAGGCGTTTTACGGCACTTGTGATAAAACACCAATAACAATTGTAAAGGATCTCCAAACGGCCTTTTGGGCCCTGGAGGTTTATGCAGCTTATTTCTGCGCAATGTGATTGTTCATTCATCTTACTGAGAAGTAACACGGCGGCTATTGGTGACGGACCTCGTAATTTTGAACCTTAGGCTAGTGACGAGGACGAAACCTGAGCTGGTTCCTCTCCAAAATGCCACACCACTCCACATCCGTAACTCGGCGGAAACAACGCCGGTCGTGAGTCTGCGACCATGACTACTAAGATACCGTGGCTACCATATTCTGTATAATGATATATTGGAAGAAAAACATGAAATGTCCTTAAACTCTTCTCATTTGTAAAGATTTGTTATCCAATTTTGATAAAAGATTTTGGAATAAAAGACAAACTCAGGGTTAACATAAAACTTTTTTAAAAAACATACGATTTGAAGGAATACTACATATTTTACGTTCTGAAAATTAAAAAGACTTGCGAGTATGTTCCAAGAAATAAATCGTTTATTTCAGGACGCAGTTAAATATCAATATATTGTTCAACACATCCTGGGAAATATTTGTTACAATTAGGTGACTACGTTTTGAAAAATTTCATACTATGATGATTATAAAATCAGTTCGTAAATAAAAAATTATAATTTCAATTTTCTGTATTTTTTTTTTTTTAAATTTTCATACCTATAATACAGATTCACATGTTCATAGGTTTTATTATTATGCATATACATGATTTAATCAAACACCTCTTTCAGTTGGTATATATTTTAATAATCAATCTCGAGCATTAAGGCTCCCGTCTACCGGCCATTTTGATTTCGTCAGCTTAATGTTAATCCTATGGAATTTCAACTTTCGTAATTAAATCTTTACTACTTGATCTATTTGAATGCAAAAAATATTGAAAACTTCTGCGAAATTATTTTTTCCTCTAAATTTTAAGAATATTTAAAAAAATATTTTTAAAGACTGGTAAACTTATTAACGAATCATGAAAATAGGAGTAAAATATTTTTAAAAATCGTAGGAAAAAAGTAATTCCACTGAAGGTTTCATTATTTTTTGCTCTTTCAGATGCTATTTTTTGCATTCAAATGGATCAAATAGTTAAGATTTGAGAACAAAAGTAGAAATTCCATAAGATTAACATTACGTTCACGAAATCTAAATAACCGATAAATGGGAGCCTTAAGCATTAAAAATTAAAATGTTATACACATCGATACCTCAGTTGATATGACTAATAATTTCAGGAAAACAGGGCTTAAGTAAGCGTAAATAAAACCAAATCTTATTCCATGTTGATAGCATTATTTATTGCCAGTAATTGTGCATAAAACTTAATTTTTAATATATTAGAATAATTCTATGATAAAATTACGTAATTAGGAAACTATTATGTAAAGAAACTCATACTTATGGACACAGAAACTGATTAACTCACACTGATAGATGATAGTATGAATAATAAAAAAACCTCCAAGCAAAATGGCCAAACAATTTAAGTATAATTGAAAAAAAAATCACATTTAAAACTCCATAATTCTTTATATACTTTTATTCTTCCGGCTTTAATATGGTTCTGATGACCCAATGTTTCAAGGAACAAAAGATTAATTTTTCTCCAGGTATTTTTTGTTGCTTAAAAAAACTTTTATTATATGATATATATTTTTTAATATTTATTAAAATATCTAATTACATGATCAAACATTATGTAAGGTGAGGTTATTAAATAACGAAATTAACGCTGTAAAATATTTTAGTTTGATCTTATACATATTTATTATCACCTTCAATATACACCTCTCTTCTATCCCTACAACGCTACACGCGAATCTTTCATCGTTAGGAACAGTGCTGGAAGTCGTCTTCTGTCATTCTTTCAGGACGCATGCCGCTTTCTCTTTCACAGCTTCAACGGACTCAAATCTTGTTCCTTTTAAGACATATTTCACCTTAGGAAACAGATAGAAGTCGGATGGTGCAAGATCCGGCGAATAAGGCGGATGATCTAACGCTGAAATGCTGTACTTGGCTAGAAACCTCTTGACAGACAATATGAAATGACTTGTTCTTCCCCAATGGGTCGTTTCCTCCTTTTTCTTTCCCGGAATTCAGTAAGAACGGGAAGGTAGTAATGTTAATTAATAGTTTGACCCCCTCTTGGAACCCAATGAAGTTACACAATCCCATGAATATCGGAAAACATTGCTTTGAATTTTGATTTGCTCATTCGAGTTTTTTCTGGCTGTCAGTGAAAATGGGCTTTTCCAGAGCATGAATTGGAGCTTCGTTTCAGGACCATAAGTAAAAAAATATGATTCATCACACATTTATTACTCTTTCCAATTAGTATGAGTCATTTTCATTGTCATTCAAAGTGTCAGTGTAAACACTTTTGCGAGCTTCTTGTCGTTCAGACGTGAGAATTTAAGGCACACACTTTTTCCATGTTGAAATTTTTAGGTAAAATTTGCCATACGGATTTTTCCCCCAATTCCTACAGACCCAGCAATCACTCGAATACTTAACCGATAATAAGATAGAACCAGATTACCGCTTTTTTTTTTTTTTTTTTTTTTTTTTTTGATATTATCGTCATTTTTTTACGTTGAAGGGCAGGAATAATCTTCAACGTCTTCTCGGCTATCTTGAAAACGCTTAAACCATTCAAAAACACTTGCAGGCGATAATCATTCATCGCAATACACTTCTTTTAATAAATTATAAGTTTCAATAGCCGTTTTTCCCAAGTTTCATGTGAAATTTCACAGTAATTTGTTGCTCCGTTGTTACACTTATCATTTTTCTGGCGAAACAAACAGAAAAAACTTCTATTGCGAACGAAAACTACGGCTATACGGATTTATTTATAGAAGCGAGAGGAACTGCATTCGAAAGAGAAGGCTTTACGCTAAACAGCTATCGGTGTCTGGTTGCATTCTTCTGTAGCAGCGCCAGTTTCGTTATTTAATATCCACACCTCGTAAAATTTACTATTAATTTTCTGCGTTACGTGTATATTAGACTTATTTTTTTCAATTTTATAGTGTGCATCATACAAACAGTTAATAGTATTTAACCGTATACTGATATACATATTTAAGTATATATTATATATGTGTATCAGTGTGTAATTGTAAGTAGTTTTTAAAAAATTATATTCATTACATATGTGTGTAGATTTTTATGGTCCAACAATATTTATATTCAAGAAAATCACTGTAAGTTTTTACTTAATATTTTAAATTTCTATCTAGGGTTTATTAATAAAATTTTAACCAATTATTATAATTGTTGTTTTTATCAATATACACATACATAATTTTGTTATTTATTGTATAGCTCATTTCTTAATGAGAATAGTGTTTAATATCCGCTATAAAATACTTGTTTAAAAATAAATTTCGTATGTAACAAACTTTTTTGTAAAATTTCAGTTTTCCATACGTGTCCATAAGAATTTTAAAATCTTAATTATTTATTATTTTTTCGCAGATTTCGAATTTTACTTACGATTCATTAAAAATATGTAACTTGTTTCTGTAAAGTAACAATTTAGAAATTTCTTTCCTATTAGCTTTAAAGTACTTCCACTAAAGTACATAAAATAATTATTTTCATTTTCGCTCCTTTGAGTATTATAGAAACAAAATTATATATTTAATTTGCATCATATATCAACTTGTGTACTACTTGCATCTTTTAACGGCTACAAAAATCAGTCCTGTAAAGATTTCTCAGAAACTCAAATAAGACTTACAAAGAATAACTAGAAATTTAATTAAATATTTTATATATTTGCTAATGAATAATTTATTATTGTTTGCTAATGAATTACAGACAAAAATAAAACTGCGCCAGTGTTTCTTCTTATATTTTTCTATGATACTTTTGAAATTATAGACTTCTTTTTTTTCATTTATGTAATTTAAACTCCTTATATAAAATTTATTTTATTTAGCATTTCATTTGAAGAATTATAAGCTGATTTTAGTTATTTTTTGAACAAGTAACATAAAATTTTTCTGTCGTAAGAGTTAATAAATATTTGAATAGTATAGTTCTTCCTTTTGAACATTTTTCCTCGCATTTTTTGTATACTGAAACTTTCTATGCATTTAATAAAGAAAAATGAAAGAATTAATAATTCAATTATTTTATAATTTATATTATCCGAGTGTTCAAATATTCTTTTTCATTCATAATTCCTACTGATGTAGACATTTGCATTTCAAAATATATAGTAATGTTAAAAATATCTTACATAAATACTGTTGTGGAAAGTTTGAACTTTATTCTCTTCCCAATCGAAAGGCTGTTCTGGAGAGAAAGGTGGTTTACACACAGAGAGAGAGAGAAAAGGAGAGAATGTGCCAGACAGTAATACTGCTGAATGGGTAAGGCTGGTCTTGACAACAAATGTTGTCACAAAATGTTACCAAGCCGCAAAATTTGGTGACAAAAATAGATAACATGAAGCCAATGGAGAAGTGTCAAAAATAAATTTTGAGCGAAAGATTTGAGAAACTGTGTGTGCATCAGTTGTATATTTGTGTCCCATGCGTTATTGTGATTACTCACAAACTTGATTTTCTGTGTTAGATGATTGTGTGAATTTTGAATTGATATTATCATGGATTTGTGTGTGTGTAAAACTACTTTCCATTTTAATAGTTTATTTTTAAAAAGAAATACATGGTGCCTTTTTTTTGAAAATCTCAGATTAAAATTTCGATCTGCTCCGACAGAGACGACATTTTAATTGCGTGGAACATTTGCATATTTGAAAACCATTCAACAACGTAATAATTCTGAAGATTGTTATAACGAAATGATTGAGCCGCATATAAAAAGGATACAAATCGTTGGTTTGATGCTATGATCATTTTAGAGTTATACATGACCTGCTACCAGTGAACTTCACGGTTAAGTGACGAGGGCGATATTTGAACTATTGTATATCTATCGTAATTTTCACACTACAAACGTATGAGATCCATTTCCATTTAACATTGTGCAGACATTATTATTTAGTGTAACTTTAAGAAAACCTGAACTGGAACCAGCGCAATGAGTTGTAAATCGCCGATAAATCAACTCGTGATCTTACTAGCTGAAATAAGCCAGCTCTTGAAAGAATTTATTCGAAATAATATATTTTTATATTTCTAATGACGATTTCATGTTTTATTAAATAATTATTAAAAAGAATAAATCGTCTGCCTAAAATCTCATATTTGTCTGTATTTTTTCTATGTATATAATCACATTATTAACTTCAGAAACTTTCAAATGTAAATCTTTATTTTGTATTTAAAAACTTTTACCTTACGATTTTTTTTTTTTGCCTTTTGTTGGCTATATTTTTACTTTTTCCGAACACATTATTGATTTTTGTAATTGATTTTACCGTCTGACTTATTATTTGATTTCTTGTGTATATTTAACCTTTCTACTAATCTGAGAAATATTTTGAGTGAAAAATCGTTGGTGATAATTTGTTTTTATTCTCTTCCAGTTTTGACAAATCGCGTCTGCTTTCTAAATATATTGGACAGAATGAACTAATTTATTTCTCGCTCGAATGCTGTAAAGTAACTGTCTAAAAATTTGCTTGCATTCTATTTGCAATCTTGAAAATTAAATGTTTTACAAGTTTAGAGTGTGGCATTTCTGACAGAATAATGCGATTCATTATGTCATGAATAATTTCGTTCCAGTACGTTAACTTGTTTATGTAGTGAAACTGGCATTTTATTAAGGAATTTTCTGCATATAATATTTTGCTTGGAACATTTTTCGGTTTAGTTTTTCTGTATATAATGTTGTGTAACCTTTTCATTTCAGAACCACAAAGTTGCAGCGCCTGCAATCAACCTGACACTTATGAAAACATCATTGACAACTACTGTAGAGCTGATTTTGGTGAGTTTCATTTTATGAAAACTATTTTTCTCTTCATAAATTGAGTTATTAAATTCTGAAAAAATCAGCGAAAAAAATTTTGACAGATGCATAAGCAATATTTTATCATAAATTTTCATTTCACATATGAATATGCATAATTGAGAAGAAGGTGTAAGTTTTCTCAAATTAACCTTCTCAAATTTTATCTTCATTCCAATCAAAATTCGTTACTCGTGCTACTCGTTTGTTAAACCAATTAATATAAATTTCATTAATATCATTCATTGTTTGATTATGTTAGAAAAATTTTAAACTGTAATAAATGTGAGTTATAAATAACTGTTTAAAAGATAAGAAAGATCTTTTATTTAACAATATAGCTGTATTTCTTTTAAATGATTTTTTTAAATGATGATTATATTATAAAAAAATAATGGAAGAAATTTATCGCCATTTGTTAATCTGACAACATAATGGGTTATTTGTTTTGATATAAAATATAAGTATTGTGTTATATTGTTATTCCTGTACATTTGCTAGAAAATATTGAAAGTAAAAAAAAACATATGTAAAGTAAATTTTGCTGCTTGAAAATACTGGGAAACAATATGCATTATTTTGATGAATAGCAATAATATATAATAATTTATAACATAAACTGATGATTAAAATAATACTGGTATCAGTTATTTTATTATATGAAAAAATATGATGAAAATGTGAGTTTCTCTGTGTTTAATACTGAAATATGTTATTAATTCTAAAGAAAAGCTCGGTCACCCCCCCCATTAACTATGTTTTGGAACTCTAAATGGTGAATTGAATTTAGTTGAATTGAAAATCTCTCTCAAAAGGTGAATCGTAATTTTCGTTGATTGTGTTAGAAATACAGAATGAATAGTGTTGAAGAGAGATGCTTATATAAGCAGTCAAGCTCTGAATACGAAAGTTAGGAAGTCAGTTAGTGATAGAGAGTGGAGCGGAAACTATGACCGAATAGACAAGTGTGAGAAATGATCGGATCACAGCCAGGAAGGAGTTGCGTAAAGTCAGTGAATCGGACCGTCATCTATAAATCCAATACAGACTCGAACCCGATAAGTTCCAATCATTTAAATAATAAGTTATTACATTAAACGTTAGATTATGACACGTATAAGTTTTTTACAGGTACTGTAGGTTGAAGATTTGTTGTTTATTATTAATAGATCTGAATAAAATGATTTGGATTTTATATCTTATTCATAAGGGACTCTTTAAATTATTAATTTTAATGCAAAAGGAAGCAATTAATAACGTGGTGCTACAATTTTTATTGATAACAGAAATATTTGCTTACAACAAGTATATTATAATTAGTTTCTTTGGTTATGGAGATAGTCTCAGGTTTAATCTATGCTCCAATAAATAATAAATATGTATGTTCTAAATGAATTAAATTTTATTAAATTTCCCCCCCGGAGGCCTAGAGTACGGATTTTACTTTTTTGTGCATTCTTCAATTTAAATTTCTTTTGTAGTCTATGTTTGCATTACTTAGCAAAATTGAAGAGCTATTTTTTTTAATAAAAACATCTAGTTATATTTGGTTATTCTTGTTTTGACTATAATCAAATCGTAACTCGCTTTTTAAATACATAGACCACTAAAGTATAGGATGGTTATAATAATTGTCTGGATTGCTCTTTCGAAAATGAATTTGTATTTTGGATTTTAGCCAATATTATTAAATTATGTTTTTGCTTTATATTTAATCACAAAAACATTTAGCTTATTAAATGTTTCTCACCAAAAAAAGGGTTAAGATATAATAAAAGAAATTTTTTATGTGATCTAATTATTTATACTTTTTATTCACCATATGTTTTTTTTTTCTTTTATTAAATCCAATAGTTTCTGAAAAAAACATGTTGTTTTTCTGCACTGAAAGGTTACGGTACACTTAATTCTTTTTTTTTATATTACACAATAAGGTAGTATTTTTTCGAAATAAAAAATTAAATAACTTAAAAATTCTTTTACAATAAGAAGCATATATGTTTTTTTCCCTTTTTATATCATCGTTTATGCTTATACTTTCCTTTTTATAAAGTTTTAACACCAAACGATATACTGAGAAAAAAAACAATTTGTAAATAAAGTATTTTTCAAATAATTTAAAAAAAGAATATTATTACATTATTCAATAATTTTTATCCACATACTTTACTCTATAAAACAGTGCATAAATAGCTCTTGAGGCTTTTTACTTCAAAAAAAGAAAAGACCTCTTTAGTCGACGATTTCTTTCAATTTCCCTTGAGGTTTGCAGTACCTTAAAACTATATTATTCAAACGGTGAGAGTAACAGAGTTTCCTGAGAGAGAATCTCATTTCAGATACCGTTCGCTTCTATTTACATTTTTAGGCCATTGGTCGAGTGTTTTGTCTTTCTGGGGATTTCCAGCGTTTTGGCATAAACTTCCGATTTTAAAATAAAGATACGCGGGAAATGTTACTTACGTATACAATGCTTAGGTTATTCTTTGATGTTTCTTTCGAGAGATTTTTGGTATGTTCTATTCCAGGAAATAAACTCAAATCGAATCTTGGCTGTGCTCATTGAATAGTCGGTTCAGTTTTTAAAACAAAGATGTTTATTTTAAAGTTACACTTTCTTTGAATTATGATAATATGAATTTCCTTGAATTATTATGTGATTTTTTTTAAAACTTATAGAAGAGCGTATTTCTTGTCGATTTGGAGTTGCATTATTATTTTGTTTTTGTTATATATAAATCATCTAAACATTTGTGGTCATCATTGAGATGGTGCTTTTGTTTAAGCCTCTACTCGTGATTTAATTTTTATTTATCGTTTGTTTATTAATCTATTTCGTATTTATTCATTTTTTACAACGTTTTTATGTATTTCACTTGGTGTGTGTCTATGTATGTATCAGTGGATCATCAAATTTTCGATCGTTAATTTAACCAACTTCCCATCAAACTAGAACTCTGAAACTTTGGAAATCGTTTTTACTCGCCTAACAATGCAATATTTAGACATTTGTGATAATTTTAACTAGTATTTCAATAACATTTTTGGCACATAAGTTTCATCTGAAAAATAATTTTGAGGTTTAATGAAAATTTAGAATTGAAAATATCTTTAAACTTACCAAATATGGTACGGACTGTGTGGCCAATTATTTTATAACAATATAGGTTGAGGATATTAGCGAAAATGATAAGGAGATTTTATAATTACTTGCCGAGTAGGAAAATGATATAAAAATGCAATGAGTTTGAAAGTTATAATAAATTGCAGAATACGAAAATGCCATCATATAAAAAAGTTGTTTTTCTCTCGAATTATTATGCATACTGTTTGGAAAATCGTCGAGAAATCATTTTAATTGGACCTTTAATTGCTGTCGAGTGAAAAAAATTTTTTTTTTAATACATTCTCCTATTTTGGTTTTTGGGTTATTATAGTAGATTTTCTGTACCATACTGGTTTTCTATAATCTACCCATGATTGACCACGGGAAACAAACCACATTCTGTAGCATAGAATTTAAGGAAGTTTGTTGTATTATTTTCAAAAAAAAATTGGAGCTAAACTACGAAATGTTTTTTATTTGAATTTTATAGTTTTTGGTACATGTATAACATTACAACAGCGGATACGTAATAACATACGGAGCAGTATAAATTTAAACGATTGTTAATACATTCAACATCAAATAAGAATGATACATTTTAGCTTTAAAATAATTATTGGATTAATACTTCCCCATATATGTATTTCAATCTTTCCGCCATCTCTTTAACCAAATTAATTTTTTTTCACTTAATTTACCTGACGTTGGTGATAGTTATGCTAATGTTTTTTATTGTACCATTTGAGTCTAATTAGCTTTTAAATCTAAAGTTAAACATGTAGTAAAATACAAAAAATACACAAGATTCTTAATTTTAAGAAAATATTACATTATATATTCTGTGTTATTTTGAATGAAAATTTGAATTTTTTCTGATGTATTATTATTATTATTATTTATCTAGCTTAAATAATAAAGTGAATACTCATTTTAAAGAATCACCAGTTAATTTAAACACCATTATAGATTCATCACTATAAATGAACCATAATGATTTTTTTTAAAAAAAATCATGTTACTACTTTGCATCCAGTATAGGAGCCCAGTTAGAAGAAATATTTAAATATCTTTTTTTAACTTGAGAAATAGTTAATATAGCGATTATAGTTACACTTATATGAAATATTTGATTTATTATTAACTTGCTCGATTTAATTGTGCATATTAGTATAATTTGGGATATTTAAATTTACGCGTAGTATAATTATTTTTATTTATAATTATGGCTTAGTTGTTATTTAAATTTAATTTACGATTAGCTGTTAATATTGTAACAGAATATTCCATACAAAAATAAAATTTAATAGTTTATATTAAAGTTTGGCCTTTATTTGGGGAAAAAATATGTCTGATGTTTAGAAACATTTCAGACTTGTGTTTCTTCTCGAACTTTAATATCATCGATTCATTCCACAGAAGGAAGTGGCTTGCAGTGTCCATTGGGAAAAAATTCCATCAAAATTCCATTTTTTACACTTCGGGATGATGTTTTTCTTCCTTGTGACGGAAGAGAACAGTTGATCTTGAGTGCAAACGGCGTTTCGAACCTCGACCATTGGGTGCGAAAAAAACTTGTCTGGGCGTTTTTGCAGTGCTCTTATCAACTGAGCCAAAAGGGATTTCTTCCCTGGCTAGTTATTAAGGTATTTTAACGTCTGTCGTCTTTGTTGAAGAGAGCCGCCACATATTCAGCATGCGGCAACTACACTTAGCAAGTCCATTATTGATCTTCCTTACATTCGATCAAGATCCTCATTAAAGACAATTGGACTCATGTGAAAATTCAAGTCAAGTGTTTTCCACGAACTTTTATTTTTTAGAGTCTGATCTCCTTGAAACCAAAAACATCCCCGCACCAGATGTTACAATTTTGCAAGCGTATAGTGATCCCTCCCCTTGGTCTAATTATTAAGGTGTTTTAACTTCTGCCGTCGTTGTTGAATCCATCTGCCTCTAAACGAAACTTCTGGTGAAAACCTTGCATACAAAGGCAAACCTTTTGACTATGTTTCTAATTTTATTATTTAAAAGACGTTCGGTAACAATGTGCGAAATAAATTAGTGTGGTAATAGATTGAATATGTTTGCCATATTTACACTTAACTATGACACTTTGAATGTATCACAAATATGATTTCGATACATCTTTGAAGCCTTTCTTGCGAAGATAATAAAACCAACAAACCTTTCAATAAATCATTTAATCATTCAAACCTTTACAGTCTATATAAAATTATAAAACCCAAAATAGATTCTGCAATGTTTTCCCATGTCATGACTTAAGAAATTCATTCAGTCTTCTCTTTCCAGTTATCAAGACTAAGATTCGAAAACTGCAGAAGAGCAAATTGGCCTGTAAGCGTGCACGCATCTTAAAAATTCGTGAAGGAGTAAGCCGTAAGGAAGTACGACGGCCTACATTGCAACATGCCAACATGACTTCATGCTGTGGAGAGCTGGCCAGACATGCTGGGAAGAAGTCGCGACTTCTCATTATGGGCAACAGAGACGGAGAAGGTCTTACACCCACATTCATCATGGAGTGGCAGAATACCGTCGCCTTCAAAGGTGCCCTCAAGTGAGTTCTCAAATATTTATTAACCGCTGAATAATAATGTATCAGAGTTTATTTAATTCTTTCAAAAATGAACAAAGAGGACAGATCAAGATGTTATTTTGGAATCTTGAGTTTCGTTACAGCCTGAAAGAAATTTCTCTTCTGTTTCAAAATAAACAATTCCAGTCTAAAAATAAAAATAAAAATCAATGAACTGTATTCAGTTGTAGATAATTATCTTCAGTGCACACAGACTGCGCATTACTTTTGTTACATTCTTTAATTTAGATGTGAACTTATAGATTTTGTCTATAGCTTCGAAGCACAGCAAATATTTTCTTATAATTTTTGCAGAAGATACTTGAGAAATAATTCTAATGTTGATTGAAAAAACAGCACAGATGTCATATTGTCTCCAATCTACGACTTTTTTGTTTTGTTTTAGTAAGTTTTGGCTGAATATAGGTACCTTTCTGGCAACCTTGTTACGTTTCAGAAGTTGCTTATGAAGTAAGTTTCAGACTCTCTTGGAATCGCCAGCCCTAATGAAACGCCAATGGGGGACAGTGTCACATCTGTGCACCGCTTTTACTGTCTCCTTAATATTCTGCTGTGAACTAATTTATAACTATGTCATCATGGGCATTGATTGTAGTCAAAATAATAGATTGATTTTGGTGTAACCGATTCATCACTTAATTTTATAAGAGTTTATGACAATATTTTTTATGGGAATCGTTTTCTACTTTCTATTTGACGAGTGGGCCGCGGTAGCTTAGTGGTCATGGCTTCGGATTCGTGGCTGGCGGTTTTCGTTCAATCTTGGGTTCAATCCTTTTCCGCTAAATACCTGCCGTGTAGCCGGGGCTGATGCACGTTAAATCCAAAAACCCAAAGTACTCCCGTTGGCATGGTGTGGGAGTTAGAAGAGGGGAGTGCCAGCTCAGGTGTCGTCCTCGTCACTTGACCGAGGCTCAAAATTACGAAGTCCGTCGCCAATAGCCCTCGTGTTACTTCTAGTGCGACGTTAATAAAAACTGAACTAAACTCTATTTGTCAAGTTTCACAAATGTGTATACAATAAGAGTGATTCATACAGTTAGGGTAGATTCTTATGGTATAATTATTCATCTGAAATAGACTTACTCGATATATTTTAAGTTAAAAATGTCAGCTAGGAAAAAATATTTATGTTGAATAATTTGTAATCAGGATTCACTACTTATTTATTTCTTGAAATTGTATCCGAGAGGTTATAATAAAGTTTTAATTATTTCTATGAAATAATCGAGGAATCTCGATAAAACTTGTTCTTCATATTAATCGATCCTTACGTTCATAATGTTTTAAATTACAGGTTTTCATGTTCATTTGTTTGATTTCAGGAAGACATGGATTTGAAGTTGTGACGGCAAACCATTCCTGTTTGCCTCTTGTGCCATAGCTAAACTCAAAGTACCAACACTAAAAGTCAATAAGTCAATCAAAGAGACGTTAGACCAATACACACAGTATTTATTGGTTGATTGCTAATATAACGACAATTATAAATGCTCTCTCGGACAAGGCCTTAACTATATTAACTCGATCTACCAGTAATAATTTAACTGATTCTTACCATTAAGATCACACCGAGGCTATCTTGATTTCTAGCCTACATTAACCAGCCGATAACTTGTAACAATTCCCGGCTCCGACTCCGGAACAATTGCCGAACACTAGAACCACTCAACCTCTCAATCGCGACTCTCCATCTGAGTTTATATATTTCCTAAATCTCTGGCTTCTCATCATTTCTACCTGCTTTCGATTTACATATTCACGTTTCATTTTTGGTTGGGCAAAGGTTGTTTAGAAAAAGCAATCAATCTTAATTAAAAGTCCCCAAGATTAGTGAAGAGAAAACCGCGAATAGCCCAACGTCACAAAGCAACCCGCTCTATCACATAAAGTATTCATTATTATCCAGAGGTATCTTAGTTTTCATTATAACTAATATTAACCGAGATTGTAATTTAATTTTTATTTATTATTCTCAAGATTTGTTCTAGATAATAACCATCTAGAGTTATATATTTTTCTCAGCATTTCTTTACCTTTCGAATGCCGTCATTGTAGAACATAGCAGATTGAACTCTTATCTTTTCCATATTTTGGTTGAACTTGCCGAGACCAACAAATGAACAATAATAGTTGTAATTTATAATGTTATGTAAATAAGGATCAATTAAAATGAAGAATACATTTATATTCAGATACCTCGACTATTTCAAAGTATTAATTAAAACTCTACGATACTCTCTAGTATTACATTTATACCAAACTAGAGTTGAACTATAGAAAACTAGAGATGAACCTGACAATTTTGAGAGAGAGAAAGTAGGTAAAAAAAAGGCACTATGTTTGTAAGTGATTTCTCTGTTATATTTAGGGTCGTGAGATTGTTGTAAAGGCTTCAAGACTCATACTGTCACATGTGCTTAAGTACTCTTTTGAAATTTGAAATGTTGATCTGGCACTATATTTATTTCAAAACGATTACATTTTTAAAGTTTAATTTAATTAGTTAATTTAATTTAATTGTTTGTATCTTACCTCAATGCATTATATTAAAATTGTTCAATATATTTTGAATTACATTCAATTTAACCAGCTATATGTTTTAACCTTTTTTAAATGTAAAATCAAGAGTGTGATTAAAAAAATTTGCTACAGAGATACAACTATAATTGCTCTACTCTCATATATCCAAGAAACGTCTAAAATGCATGTAATTTATTTTCTTCTTAAGAATAAAAAAAAACATAAATTTAAAAAGACTAATTTTCATGTTATTTTTTTCCAATTTTATTGATTCACTTAATTCTAAAATCAAATGCTCATAAATTATACATAGTATTTACCGATGACTTCTTTCAATTAAAGCAACATATTTATTAATTGTGTATTTTTGAGAGTTAACATGGTTTGATAAGATGTAGATATAACTGAACAGTAATCATACATTTATTTTGGCAAAATTATAGTATTTTGAGCATCGAAAACTTTGATATTTATTCATAACGCGATAAGATAATATTAACCTGTTAAAAAATTTTGAATGTTAAAATAATTGCAAAAAAAAGTGAATGGGGTTTCTCAACGTATTTGTTGTATTTAAATTTTTTATTCAGTGAAAGGTCGTGTTTTCTTTTAAATTTAGAGTATTATAAGTACTTATTGGGAAAAAAGTCAGTAAAACACGTTCCATTTGGTCGAGTTGTTGTACGGCGATGCGAGTGGCTGTAAAAGAAATGTATAATTCGGTTCAGACTTTTTTTTAGCTGCAAAAACTTTAATTTAAACATTAATGCAGCACGATACAAAACATTTACAAAAATACTACGCATCTAACTGAATTATCAGACATTGCTCGTTACTTCCGCCATTGTTCTCCTGTTCATCGGTTTCTCCCTCACTAAACTCGCCTAGTGTTGAGTTCTTACTGCTCTGCTCGTCAAGTTGAGTTATTATTTTTCATAAATCTTTACTAAGTCATAAACTTATAAATCACCTGAAATACCCAAAGTATTTCTAATATAGAATACAAATACAATTTATCTGCATTATCTTCAACTTTGTATTGAAATGAATAAGTATTTAATGTTATGCATTTCTTTATATTAAATAATTTTACTGTGCTATAGATTCTAAATTCATTTTTAATGTAATAAAAATTGTGTAAAATATAAAATATTAATTATATTAGTAATTAATTTCTTTAAAATTTGGATAAAAGTTGTATAATCAAGATTTAATAGATGTAGAAAGAAACATAGTAAATTAGGTAAATAAAAAATTATTGCTTTACCGTTGAAAACAATGTAGCATGAAACATGATTAATACATATTTTCTATTACAACGAACTTCCATCAATTTTCAAAAAATAAATTAATGTAAAATTAGTATCTTCTTACATCTTTTTCCGCTTTGAAACATAAATTAATTTTTTTCGTATAAAAATGTCAGAAATAAAAGTATACAGGGAAGAAAGTAAGAAATTACTGTTCATTTTCTTTGATTAAGTTTTTTTCTGAGAGTATATTAATTTTTTTTTCTCCTGAAAAAAAGAAAACTATTCACAGAAGGTTGAGGGGAAAAACTTGGAATTATCAGGATAGATAAGACTTCTACTTAAATGTTCTAATTTGGAAGAAAAACACAAATTCCCTTTTTTAAAAAACTATTTTTTTTTTTTTTTTTTTTTTTTTGAATTTTTCGATAGGTGCGGGTTATAAAAAATTGTAAAAAAATACTTCAGAATAAAAAAAATGGAAGAGCAATGAAAATGCTAATAAAAAAAAACTTACCCTAAGCGTCTTTACTTTATATTAACTAATGAAATTATGGAGCATAATTATGTCTCGAATCAACTTTGCTTTTTTTTTCACTATAGCCTTTAATCTTCTAAAATAGATAAAAATTGTTCTTTTTACTTTTCTCGAATCAAATCATGCTTAATTTTCTTTCCTTTCATGCAGAATATCATGGCTGGGTAATTTTATTTTGCTTTTTAAAAAGTTATTGGGAAAAAGTGATGCCACTCGAAGGGCGCATATAATTGAATTTACTTCAGAAAATAAGTAAGTTCAAGAGCAGTTCTTGGGCAAGAAATTTGTGTAAGATTTCTTCTCCTTTTTTATTTTAAATACATAATTTTGTCAAGTAGAAACAAATTGGAAGTGTCGGATTTTTTTCCTCCCATCATGTGGAAATAAAACTCTTGACGTAATCTCTTATTCGAAACTAGACAAATTCTTTCTTCTCTGGTATTGGATAATTATGTTAATAAACTTATTTTTAAAATTGAGGTTTCCCTTCTATTTTATAAACTAAGTTTTCAAGATTCAAAATCCAGTTCCTTTCTATTCAATTTAAAGGATGGATGAAATGCAAAATAAAGATTTACGTAAAATTAGAGATTTCTTCTTCTTTTTCTTTTCTTTTTTGAATGTTGACATTTCAAAGTCCCTGATGAAAACTTTTTTGTAGGGATAAAGGATAAAGGTTTAGAATTATTTTTATTTATACACATAGAACTACTCTCGAGATTAAATATGTATAGAATTCTGTATATCATTCCGACCTGAAAGTCGTATTCGAACATATTTTTATATGACATACTAGAGGATCTTGGTTATGCATACATGGATTTTTTTTAATTGAAAAAAAACTTTGAATTGAATGAACCATTTCTTATTTGTGAGTTATGCATCCTGAGAAATTTTTACGAAGTATGTGTTTTTGGTATTCTGCCCTGAAAGAGAAAAATAATTACATACATGAAAATAGTCGTTCGTATTTTTGAATAACTTGGAGAGAGTCATATTTATATCTGTAATTTTATCCCTGAATATTTTACATGTTAAAATTATCAAATATGAAACGTAGGTTTTATTTTGTGTGAATTTATAATTATATTGACACAATACCCTTTATCCGTAAGAAAATTTAATTATTTTATTCTGAAATGAATTTTTATTTTAATTACTAGTATTATTGTAAATATGGATATACTTTCTTTTATCACTTTGCATAAGTTCTCACACATATTTAAAGTTATTATTTTATGTTCTAGAATGAAATTAATTAATTATTTTAGAGTCCCACAATGTAAATAAAATTTAATCACTACATATCACCTTTAAATAAGCAACATATTGTTCATTCTCAAATACAAATAGGACATTCCTCCACATTTGCGTTGAAACGTTGAATTTATCTGAGTAGATGAAACGAGTTTACTATACTGTTGAAAATCATCAGTTAAATCTTAAACATTTTACCTGAGTGGTAATTTTAATTTTTCAAATGTATTTGTTATGATAATCTAAACAATCGGATAAATCAAACCTTTTATTATCTAATAGCAAAAACTATATTTGCCATGCGTTTAGGTAAAGTTTTATTTCAAAACCCTTTTGTAAAAGTAAACTTGTTGATGCAGTTTAATTGATATTTCACTTTCATATAAAAATCAAAAAAAAAAAAAATACAATTTTATATGTATTTTTATTTTTCATATATCAGTTACCGAATTTTAATATTTTCATATGATGTAAATTAAAACATGAAATTTTGTGAGAAAAATATTCAATAACTCTTATAATTGTAAATTTTTAGTATAAGGCTTAATAAAACTAATTTTTTGTTCTATTCACATTTTTAAATATTTAAACCGTGAAAGATCCTTTCTTTTTTCACCAACCCACACTATTGTCAAGACCAGTTGAATCCTGTTGAAGTAAAGAGGGATAAAAAAAATCAAACAAAAACTTTGTCGATTTTACGTCACTCAAAACATGATTCATTGCTCACTTTCACCCGCCTGTATCTTTTAAACAATACTTCTGTCTCTGTTTATCTCGCTCTTCTTCAATATCTGGAAAAGACAGCCAACTGAGTTACTGTATCTGGCATGTGATGTCACTACCAACAAAAAAGTGTTCCAAAACTCACAGCACTGTATTTCATTTTTCTCACACTTCCCCTGCGAATCAGGGGATGTTGATAGGAGGGGGAAAAAAATACCTTTTCGTGACACTTTTCAATACTAGACGGTACTTGGGGACATCTCGACACGGGGATATTCTGTGAGTCACCTTCCAGATGGCACATGGCGTACAAGTGTACTTCAAGTTAGGAGTAATCCATCTTCATCGGTAGACAGTTCGTGGTTCTGACTCACGGTGTGTCTGTTTAGTGGGTAAACTGGGAGAGGACGCCCCGTCCCATTATACTTCCCATGCATTCTGAAAATAAGTGAATAAATATTGATACTGTTAGTTAGTATTCCATTTTTACCTTTTCTTGTCGAATAACAATGTATACCTTATATTTTTAAGTGGACTTTGTACATTGCTGCTTTTCATATATTTGGAAAATGTGTTCAATAATACTCAAATTTTTTTGTCTTCCTAGTGCATAACTATAAAATTTTTTCATTGTCATTAAAAACAAGCTTTTATTAATTTCTCTCTCCTCTCCTGTATTGTTTCTTTAAATTATTTCTTCATTTTTGTAATTTTTCTATGAAACTTGTTTACATTGTCTTAAAAAATTGTTATTATTTAAATGTACATGCTGGGAACAACAGATTTAGAATATCATAAATCTACATACAGAATACCGTAAAGATAAATAAAGTCCTGGTTCGGAACCCATAAACGGCCTCGGTAGCTAAATGGTCATGGTCCCTAGCTCAAGGTTAACGTTGTTTCAATCTTAGTACTACTAAAGACCCGTATGATAGCGGAGTTGATGCACGTTAAATCTTTTGGGGCTCAAATTCTTCACGTTGGATGGTGTGGAAGCGTGGGGGGGGGCAGCTCAGGCATTGTCTTTATTATTTGACCGAGCTTCAAATTACGAGAACCGTCACTAATAACCCTCGAGTTACTTCTAAGAACAGCACTAAGAGACACTGGATCGACCTGAACCCAGAAGAGTTATTGATATATAATCAGAACTATAGGAAGAGATTGCATTATTCTAAAATGTTTTTGTGCTAGAAAGAACTGATGATTCTTGAATTGAGATTTTGGATTCATTTTGCTGAAGATCGTCACGCGAAATAAGGGGAATTACTACTAATAAATTTCAATTGAGACTCAAAAATGAGTACTATTAGTTAAAAGAGAGAAAAAGCTTGAATATTTGTATCTTCCTTATTTGAGAGACGAGGTGTCTCCGTGGTCAAGAGTGGTGCTGGATATTCCGGCGAGGTATCGGTTCGTTGCACTGAAATTCTCTTTTTGAAATAAGCCTAGGTTGAGATTTATGCTCATTAAATCTAAATGGGCCTCTCTCTTCTCTTAAAAATTCATTTGATGTGGAATTTAGAAGAGTAAGGTATCAGTTCAAGTACATGATTATTCAAAATCAATCGCCCGATATCAAAATGCCATATTTTCAAAAATAAACGACACAGAATTATAAGTAATACATGAATACAAAGGAAAATTGTGGTAGTTTTATATTGTGAACAATGAGAGGATTCGTGTGTTTTTTGTGTTGCTACTTCAAGAAAGCTGTTTTAGACCCAAAGTCCTCCCGTTGGCGTGGTGTGGATATTAGGAAAGGGGGTGCCAGCTAAGGTGTCGTCCTCTTCACTTGACCGTGGTTCAAAATTACGAGGTCCGTTGGGCCCTCGTGTTGCTTCTAGTGCGATGCTAATAAAAACTAAACTAATCAAAATCTTCCCTGTGGAATCGTGTGTAAGTGCCAGTTCAGGTGTTGGCCTTGTTGCTTGAGTGTGATTCAAAATTACGAGTCCGTCACCAATATTCTTTGTGTTTCTTCTAATAGTTACATTAATAATTAAATAATTATTTAGCATACATTTGCTGTGTAGTACATTAGTTAAGGTTACAAACTTCACGACTGGTAAACCGCTCACTTCAATTGATGATCTCATTACCATGATTATTGCTAAATGAATTCTTGTTTGTTAATGTTAGTGTAAGTCAATCAACCAACTTCGTCATTTGACGTAGGACAAAATAAAAATATGCCTCGCAAATTATTCATTGCAGAACATTAGTGATTCATTAATTCCACAACAATTCTACAGAAGGTTAAGGTGAGTGTGGGAGCTCAATTTTTGAAAGTGTAACATGAGGATTGATCGATAAAATTAATTTTATCAATATGATTCCGCAAATAGGCATTCTACCGTTTTTTAATGATGGTTTTTTTTAAGTAAAAGTTTCTTTAAGAATATTTTTATACATACTCGATTATTTCTTCCGAAAAAAAATTTGCCACATTTTCTGTTCTATAAACTTATTTATAGTAATATAATCGCTGAGAAATTATTACTTGCAAAAACATTTAAAAAAATTCATTAACACATTTCCGCACACACATAACTCAATTTTAATTTAATGTATTAAATTTACTTCCGTTAAATTTAATCTTTATTCTTGATGAATTATTTTTTGTTGCATTTCTCATGTTCAAATTCTGCTTACATTTTTAATTAATGCAATGTAAAAGCGTAAATTATCGATTGATTCAAATTACCGTATTTAAATTTCTTTACTCTTGAAATAGTGATTAATGAATCTGTTTATAAGTTTATTTTGTTTATTTTAATTTTTAACAAATTTCAGGAGATTAAAAAATCCTTTATGTTTAATTTTTAAAAAAAAAATGTTGTAATTACCGAAAAGGGTCTTTAATTTATTTTATTACATCACTTTCTTTATTTAATAAAACTTGTCGAAGGGTGCTTACTAATTATTGTAAGCTGAAATTATATGTATAATTTAAATTTTAAATTAGAAAGACCTTAGCTCTTGACATTTTCATTATTTAAGAATTAATTTTTTTGATGGTAAAATATTTTTCTGTTAATTTTAGGATTTACATTCAGGTAACACATTTGTTTTGTGTTGTGCATTTTTCATTTAAGTATTTGTTAAAAGTATAGCAAGTTAATTATTTATTCTATCTGTATTAAAGCTATGAAGCTTGTTTTACGAATCTTAAAACTATTTACTCATCTATCGGAATTCTTAATTTTTTCCAGTCGAGTTGTATTTTCATTCCTTCTTTTTCTGGGGAGATGTCTTGTTTTCCCTTACATTTTAAAGTAATATTCTTAATAGAAAAATGTAGTTTAATGTATTATTTTTAACATGAATGTAGTTGGTTACATTTGCTATCGTTCTGGAGTTATCCCATAGTTATTTTTTAACACGTTCCGCGCAATTTACTCAATGGTGGTCATTTTCAGTTTTTTCCTTGGACCACGTGATAACTGATGGAAATATTACATCTGTTTTTTAGCGCCTTGTCCTCGTTCGTGGATACATTTTACGTGGTTTTGCATACGTTAGCTGATTATTCGATTTCTAGATACATCGTACATTGATGTGGATTAGGCAGATAAAATAATTTTCTGTTTTTAGCTCTCACCCGTAGGCACGAAAAAAAGCCACAATAGACTTTGAGTAAATCAAACATGTGTAAAACAACATTACATAATAATATAAAACGATTTAAACAAAAGTCCTGAAAAAACGGAAAGAAGGTGAGATTGGTTCAATCAGCGCAGGGCTTAACGTGTTAACATATATTATACTGAAAATTTTTGAGAAAAACTTTCGTGAAGAAAGTTATATTACGTTTAAATAGACAATGCAAGAAAATAAATAAATTTGTTATTCTGTGAAAAACTTAGCCGGCTTAATTGGATTTACTGTAAAATTTTGAATTGAATGAATTTATAAAGAGTTAAAAAGAAAGAATATGAATCTTTTTACTTGGTGCTTTTGTATCTAATTTCTAGAAGTTGATACAGAAATGACGAAGAGATTCGATGTGCTGTTTCTTTGATACAAGGATATTTAGTGTATTTAAATTAATTGTATTTTAATTATTCAGTTTATAATCATTTTCTGAGATAAAAGTTATGCATTTCTCAGCGCAAAATACAAGCAATGACATTTTATACTTATTTTGCGAATAACATTTTAAAACGTAAGTGTATTAAAATTATTTCAATAATTGAGAAAAATTTCTTTCAAAATTTATTTAGGACCTTTTTTAAATTTATTAGAGTAAATATATTCTTCGAGAATTTTATATATGTTTAATGATTCTTTTAAAGTTGAAAACAACCTGGATTTTCTTCATGTAACCTTTTTTTTTATTCCATTAAGCATTTGCTTGGTAACCGCTGTTATTTTCTCAGCATAAATAATGAGGTTTTAAAAACAGTAAATTTTACTTCAGATTAATGTTTTTGTTATACTGACAAATGATTACTTAGATGAACTCCATTTCATTTATAATATTTCATTGTTAAATTTTTATTATAAAATTTCTCCGAAACCATAAATCCGATTGCTACAAACATTTTATTTTAAATAATTTTTTTTTTGCAATTTAGTAGTTTGCATTGTATATGTGTGTTGAACTCGGCTATTTCATTCTATGAATGTAGGTGACTTTGCATAAATACTTGTATGTTTTATAATTCTTTACTTTACTTTTATTTTGATATAATAATAAATATTATGTATTCCTACTACAGAATTTGATTTTATACCATAAATGAAAGATATATATACTTCAAGGTTTTTCCTTTCATTAGAAAATGACAGAAATTAAATACAGTATAAAACAATTCCAATCCTTGAACAAATTAATTTTCTCAAGCGAAATCGATGTAATCTTCAAATAATTCAAATCCTCGCCGGGAACTAATCTGGAGAAAATATTCTTGGTAAATCATTCGTAAAGCCCTATCCTCGTGAAATCGGAAATAGCTTTTAGAAGAATTCCCCACCTTTAAATGTGAAGACGGTTCTCAAAAGCTTTTGTAATTTGAAGTGAGGACAATTTTGGAGTTTTAAAAGCTGGCTAACCATTTCTCGCACCTTCAATTCCTACCTTTTAAAAATTTGCTGAGTCGTCAAGTGCAAGAAAGATAGAAGAGGATTACATTGTTCTAGATTTCTCGTTTGGAAGAAAACGGATATTTGGATAGAAATTCTGTAATTTTTTTGCCTGATAATCGATTTTCAAAGTGTGTATATTTTTTTTCTTTTCATTTCAGGATTTTTTGATGTTGATTATTAAATAAAAATAAAACGAAAACTTGTTTAAAATAATTTTTTTAACTCTGATAAGACCAAATGTATTAAATTAAACGATTTATTGAGAAAATTTCATTTTTATCATTTTAAAAAAGATAAATATTGCAATTTTTTATTTGCACAATTATTGTACTAAAATGTTAAAAATTATATTTTTTAAAAATTTTTGGTTATAAGATAGTTTTCTCCCAAATAAAATAGGCGTAGTAAAAAAAAATAAGCAAATTAATATACTTTTTTTTATGTTAGAATTTTAATTATTATTTATTTTAGAAAAGAGAATTATTTTAAAACAAAATATTTCATTCATATTTTATTTTCATTCACATTGATTTGTTGATACAATAATATATAAATCACAAAATTGAGTTTATTTACTTACATTTGAGTGGCCAGAGTTTTGAGTTTCATAATAAGACTGAGTTTACTCTTGTTATAATATATACAATAGCTGTAGAATGTTTTTGACGATTGAAATCTTTTTGAAACTTTTGTAATTTTTTGTATAACAGTAATATGGCTCATTCAATAAAAATAATCAAAATCAATGTAGCCATATGATTTAGAAATTGTTTTTAAAGTAAATCAATTTGGTCTTGAATCTTTTGTATGGGACCTTTACTCTGTTTTGATTGTGGCATTAACAATGTAACAAAAAGTACTATTTTTTCCTCTTCTCCTTTTTTTTCTTCATTGTTAATAAAGAAGAGACAATCATTTTTTTAAAAAAATT
Source organism: Nephila pilipes (assembly GCA_019974015.1). Classification (NCBI taxonomy): domain Eukaryota; kingdom Metazoa; phylum Arthropoda; class Arachnida; order Araneae; family Nephilidae; genus Nephila; species Nephila pilipes. Next base: position 534,403 of record BMAW01041155.1, on the reverse strand, counting down.
AATTGCGAGATTGCTTAAGAGCCATGGTCTTCCATTTTTAAAATTACAACATAGGTTATCAGTCAAAAATCGAATTAATAAATGTGTATGATTAAAAAAAAGAATAATTCACAAAATATTTACTTATTTATCAACAAACTGAAAGGTTTGTAACCAAAGGAATAAATATTTTATGTTTGAACATTAAAGTAAAAATTTGTTGTCAAATAAATTCCTGCCATTCCTGTAATGTTTTGACTGGCTGTATTTATGCGTGTGAAATTTTATCCGAAAACATTGACATAAATCTAAGCATTTATTAAAACAAACCTATTTCGAATCTTCTTTCTTCTCCCCTTGTCATTTATTAAATTTCCGAACAAGCCTTCAAACTTCCACGCTTCCGATTGCCAAGCAATTGAAGCGCGACGCATATTTCACCAGTCTCCACTTTTCAAAACCGTTATCATACTTAAATTTCTCCTTACGAATCCGATTTCACGTTGATGTTTGTTTATTTCTTTTAAAGTTTTGGTGCGCGTTTCTACTATTCAACTCTGATACGGAAAAGTCACGCACCTCGTAAATGTATCCAACGAACACATATCTCACTGTTCGAAACCTATTAAATATGACTCGGCAGAAAGTCAAAACAATATGCTCGCGAGTGCAATTTCTTTTGATAACTATATTTTGTTTTGACTTGAGAGGAAACATCTGTTTTTATTGCAGTCGGCATTTTTAACGAATGGAAAAGAAGTTAAACTCAGAAAGAATGTGACGAAAAATCATGCTAGAACTGCAGCTTATGTATAAAAGTATCCATGTATGCAGTCCCTCATTTTACTCAGATAATCGTTTTCATTTTGTATAAAAAATTGAAGCAGTTACAGATTTACATTTATTTAATATGTTTCTTAGATTATACAGCATTTCGTGCTGTCATTATTTCTTAAATCTGGTATGTTTCTCAATCTTTTTCATAAGATAATTATGTAAGCAAATTCTTAGTATGGAATATCGCGTACTAAGAATTATTTCGGAGGTGTTTCATTTATTATCTGTGATATTATTAAGAAACATTTTTTACATTTTAAAAGATTTTTTTTTTTGAAAATACTCGTGGAAAATATTTTATTTCAAATTCAGACAAAGAAATAAATTTTGAGAGTAAAATGTGTGTTTAAGTCTATTGTCTGATAATTTGAACTTTCGAAAGTGTAAATCGCGAAACCGGTATGAGCTATAAAGATGAAATCCGGATCATTATAATCATTGTCGCTGTTATTACAATAGTTATTGTAATTATCGTAATTATCTCTAAATAATCCATAAATCTCGAATAAACATCTCAATAAAGGTATTCCTTCACGAACGAAACTGGCTACGGTAGCCTAGTGGTCATGATCACTTATTCGCGGGCGTCGTTGTTTTCGTGGGTTCAAGTCTGATATCACTGAAGACCCCGTGTAGAGAGTCTGATGCACTTTAAGTCTAATAAGCCTCAAAGTCTTTCCTATAGGTGTGGTGTGGAAGTTAAGAGAGAAAGTTGCCAACGCTGGTGTCGTCTTTATCACTTGACTGTGTTTCAAAATTACAAGGTCTGTCGTCAATAGTCCTTGTGTTGCTTCTAAGTGTGCCGTTAATAAGCAACCAATCAATCAATTAACGAACCAAATTAGAAACGATTAACTATCTTATATTATTATAAAAATGTAGTTTAAATCAAATTATTTCTTTATTTACTTTTTCATTTTTGAAAATATTTCAAACTGTTATTTCTGTAACTTAAAAACAATGTATGAGCTAAAATGTATCATTGTTAAGTTACGAAACATTCGTAACTTACAGTTACTTTTGAATGGATATTTTAATTAATTGTTACTATTTTAGAGTTAATAATATACTGAATATATAATTTCAGTAGTAATATTATACTGAAATATTTAATTATCTGAAAGGATTGAAGTAATCCATTTAGATTATTAACTGTTAACTGTTTTAATAGACAGTACTGTCAAATTTCAATTTCTCTCTTAGGGGATGGCTCAAGAATTGATATTTATGACTAGTAACTGAATTATTTTCTATTAATATCATGCATTATTTTTATGATGTCTTTAATCAACTTATTTTCATATTTTATTTTACAAATTATGTGACTATAAATTAAGCCTGTTTTAAATTGTGCATTGTTATTTATTTTAAATATTGTTATTTCTAATTATTTTGAATTTTGTTTTTTCTATTTTGAATATTGTTGTTTCTGTTTATTTTCAATATTGTTATTTCTATTTATTTTAAATTTTGCCATGCCTTTAAATGTTGTTATAAACGTTCCATATATTATGATATAAGAGTTTTTAATTTATTTCATAAATATTATTTTAGGGCTATGAAACGGATTGACTGTTCCAACCCCCAGATTATCTCGGACACCGTAGAAGGTGGAAAACAAGATGAAAATGAAAGACGTAGAAGGGCTGGTCGTTCGAAGAAAAACAAGAAAAAGCATCCCAAGAAGAGGGGTGGACATCACCCCAGCGGTACCCTGGCTGTAGTCAGTGGAGGGTCGCCCACATTTCATACATAATGCTCACATCACATATCGGGAAAAACCTACCAGTCTCAGTCTGGAAATATAACCCTAAAGAATCGCGTTTCTTTTTCTTTGAATGACGAAGTATAATTTCTTTTAAATGATTTTGGTCTATGCAGCTAGTGCAATCCATATTGAAATAGAAATATATTTTTTTTCCACTGTTATATACACTTAAATAATATGCATTGTCAGAGTATTAGATTATCGATTGCAATCATATAAACAGAGATTTTTCAGTGATCTAATTAACATTTTGAACTTAGGTCATAAAATACATTGGTGACGAGGGTAATTTATGTTTCTTATACTTTTTAAAAACAAAACGAACAAAATATGTTTAGCAGCTCTTGATAAATGTTAAAGTGGAACTTATCTTAGCTAGTTTATTTTCATTTTTTAAATATGCTTACAGCGATAACAATCGAGATTGTTTTCAAGGTGAATCATTTTAAAATAAATTAATTTCAATAATGTGGTATTTTTTATGATTTATTTATTTAATTATTAAACTCAAAATGCTTCCTTCTATTAAGACTGCGTTTACAAAGGTTGCCATGTTTCTGAAAAAAAATTGTACTATATTACTCTTTTAATTTTAAAATTTTAGAAATTTGACATACAGTATTGAAAGTATCGATTAAATTTAGTACTGAATTATTTAAAGGAGGAAAAATAATGCTAATTTTTACTGTATACTTTTTGAAATTTTGGTAAATAATTTTTAAAAAATGCCATTTGTGTGAAATAAAGTACTAACTTTTTTTTCAGCTCTTTAGCTGCGATTTGTGTATTTGTGTTTGGTGAACAAAATGTTTCAATTTATACATTTTTTTTCATTACAATGATGCTTTATGTAATAAAAAAAAATTCCGTTGAATATTAATAGGAAAGATAGAGTTAGGCAAACTACTATATTTTACATTTATTGCAAATAAATATTTTAACAGTACGTTAAAGAAGATTTATTTCCTTATGAAATGATTAATATAACCCATTACTGATAATTAAAATCCTGCTTTTGTGCCTCGATGCTTAAATTAATTCGAAACAAGTATTATTGAGCACTTTGATATTTTAAACATAGAATAACAAAATTTGGAAAAATAATTTTCCTTTTCCATGCTTTAAAATTACATTTCTTATTAAACATTTATTAGTATCACACTGCACAGAAAAATCGCAAAGTTATATTCCCAGATTGAGGCCTTAGGATTGATGACACACACAAAAATTAAATAGATAAAGAATTGTTTACTACATATTTTTATCAACTTCGTTTTGGGCTGCTACTTGGATATTGTTGTATTCAAACTGGATCCAGGCAATTGCAAATAATAAAAAAAACCAGCCACCAAGAATAGTTTTTGCAATTTTGTGGTATAAATGTGTAATTAGTAAATTTCACTTAAAATGAAGCAAAAAATATGTCATGTGTCATCGATGGTGACGTTGAAATGAAGTTTTGATACGCTACCTTCTAATCATACGTAGTTTTTTTAAAGTGAGCTTTTTATAAATATATAAATAAGTATATGGTTATGTAAAGCTTGTTGTTGCGCTTCGATTTATATTTTGCATTTCATTTAGCATTTTTTTTTTGCATTATTTTTTATTATGTTTTATACCATTTCGGTTCTGTGTATTTGTAGGATGGCTGTAATTATAAAGTGAATCCCAATGGAATTATGTCAGAATAAATGGAGAAATCTTGCCCAATAAGTGTTATTTCCTTAGTTTATCGATATTATTTGTTGTAATGTTTTTAAAACATGTATTAATAAAAAAAATTTAAAATACATTTTAGACAAATATTCCATTAAAACTCACTCACTTGATTCTTTTTTTTATTTAACGACTTGAAGTATTTTTTTTTCAAATAATTAAAATTATTTTGAAAATGTAATAATTTTGCTTCATGCCTTATAAGCATTGACTACATTCACATGAGACAGTAATTATGGTTGTTAGTTTAAAGTGGATTTAAAGAGAATTATGTCGTAAAATGTAAAGAAATTCTACCCAATAAATGTCAGTTCTTTTGATTAGCGATATTGTTTGTTGTAAACTGTTTAAAAATTTATATTGATTATCTTCTTTTGTAGTTTTTTTCAGTTATTATTTTAAAAATATTGTGAATTTACATAATATATTTATAATTTAATGATATGAAGTATATTTTTGTTAGTTAAAACTATCTTGGAAAAGTTAAAAATTCACTCGATCTATTATAAAAATTTATTACGATCATGTAAAACAGTCATGATATAAAATTTAAAAGAAAAAGCCTGCGACTGCTGTAAATTTTAGGTATAGTCATGTACTGTAACATCTAGCCTCTGTTTCGTTTTAATGACTGATGTTTTTGCTATGCTGTTATTTTCGAATTATATACGTAACTTCATTGATGCAATATGTTTGAAATTTATTATATTTAGATTTTTTGTATGAGCTTTTATTTTCTACTTAATTGTGGAGTTTTCTTTATTGTTATTATGCTTGTGTATAGTGTACTTTTTGAAAAATTTTCATCTGTTCTATTGTCTCCTTTTTTTCTGTGCAAAAATCGGCAACATTTTTTTCTTTTGTACTTTGGAAAAAGTGTTAATTGCTATTTCGAATTTGGTAGAATATGTGTGACGATACTCTTGTATATTACTACTTCGTTTGGGGCCGGAAACAAGTTGGATCGAGTTAATGTTATATAAACATATATCTACCGCGCACAATGCTACTGACAAAAATTCTAAGACATCTAAAGTATAAATGTATTGCATGTCATTATCCAAACTTTATAAAAATAAATAATGAGTAAAAAGTTGATTAATTGAACCGATTAAAATATTCCATATGTCTTCAGTTTCATTTACTTAATAATAATACCAGTGGAAAAATTATTGAAATATAATACAATTTGTATTTGTAAGTTCTAAATTTGAGCCCCAAATATGGATATACAAAATTATTTTTTTTTGAAATAAATTATTCTTTCATGTATAGCAAAATGGAATAGCTTTCAAGAATAAATGTTAAAATTGCTTTCGATTTTATTATTTTATTGTTACTTACATGAAAGTATAAAAAACAGTGTGACCTTTAGAGAAACTGTAGTTATTCTAATTGAAAAATTGGTTATTTTAATTAAAAAACGATTGATCGACTTGATTTCCAATTACTATTACTATTATCCAAGTACTATTACTATTATCCAAGTACTATTACTATTATCCAAGTACTATTACAAAGTACAATTACTATTAGATATTTACTATTATCATTACTTTTGGAATAATTAAACGACAAATATTAAATTTGATTCTAGTGAGATCATATGAATGGAGTTATTGTGAAAAAAAATTATTAAACTGGCAATAAATTTCAAAGTTTATGTATGTATTTAATAAATCAGCAAATATATTTGATTATTTGGAATAATGATGGAAAAACCTCATAAACACTGTATTCTTAAAACTATTCGAACTAGTGTAACTATTAAACTGTGTGTGAACTTATTGTACTAGAAGCTTCATTGTAAAACGAAAGGTTTGCTAAATGTGGTGATATGGCCCATAATACTTTGGAAGGGTCCAATTACATTGGTATTGAACCCTGTCTAAATTTTAATTCACTATTCAATGTTTTCTGAATAAAGCAACCTATTTTTAAAAAAAAATGCGTTGATATCTTTCTTTAACTACTGAACAATAAATTCTATACTTTAAAGCAGTCAGAATTTTCATTTTAAGATAGTTTGTTTCTTTGCACATGTTTCTTTTTTAAAAATTTGACTATTAAACAAACAAAATCCACAATTTTTGCTATTAGTCACTTAAGAGGTTATTGTTTTAGATGGATCAATTTTGGCGTACTAGATCACTTTTCAGTTTTTTGTATCGTTTGCTTCAATTTTAATTACATTTAGATTAAATATATTCAATTTAATAATTTATCGTTTCCTTTAATTTTAATATCGGAAAAGTTTACTATTGTCCATTTCTCGATATTTTATTGTTTAATTTAATTCTTATAATTAATTGAGTAATTTAATAATAATTATGAAAGAAGCTCACCTTGAGTGGCTAAATCTATTCTCAAAACTTTGCTTAGAACTTTCGATTGGTTTAATTAATATTATTTTTTTATTTTAACAAAACTTAGCAGCTATCAGCGAACTACAGAAGGTTCATATCTGCACTCTTTTCTTAAAATTTAAGAATATAAAATATTTCAACTTAACAACAAAGCATTAAAACTCGATGCAAATAATTTCTAGGTGTCGAAATAAATTATTTTATAAAGTATTTGGCATCAAATTACACTTGACAGTGTTATTGGTAAAACTAAAAGAAAAAAAAAAAACACATTTTTGAAAGATATTTGTGCGAGTGATAAAATATATTGTGAGAATTTCAATTAAATAATTTTAAATTGTAGCTCTTTATATGTTTTTAAATGTTAAAATGTTTCATCACAGGGGAAAAAAATTCTAAGAAAAGCTTTATTTACTTTTGTGTATTGAAAATAAAAAAAAAATCAATGCTATTTTTTGTTTTTAAATCTTTAAAAAGTTCTTTAATTACAAATATTTTTCAGTTATAAAATGAAAATAAGTTAATAATTAAAACAGTATTGTAAAAAACTTTGGAAAATGTTTAACTTATTTACAACATTTTAAAAATTAGAATGATTTACAATAATAGAAGTTGAGACAGGGAGAGTACTCAAAATACCATATTTAATCAATGATAATAATATGTTTTTAGAACAGAAAATTGAAAGACAGAAATTCGCATAAAATAATTATTCAGAAATGTATATGTATTTAAACTACTCTTTTTTTTAAAGATATATTACATGAATCTGAAGGGGAAGCGATACTTTAATATAAGCTTTTTAAATATACTAATCATAGCCACTCTTACTAGTTCATATATATTTTTAATGAAGATATGAAATATCTGCAACTATGAAATTTGATCATTAAAAAAAATTCCTCTGTAAGAGAATTTTCAACTTACGGTACGTTTTCCTTACAATGCATTATATATATAACATTAGAACAATTTAAAGGAAGATAAATAGTATGAAAATAAAAATGAATTGATGTCAAAGAAAAATACTAAATAAAATAAAGCAAAGAATAAACTTGACTTCGTTAATTTCATTTTAACATGTGCTAGTGTTTTTTTATATTCTGTTAAATTCTCGAAAAAATAGAATTATTCAAAATGAATATTAAGTTGCGCAAAGTATGGGTACTTTTAAGCTCCACAGAAGCAATTATTGTCAAGAAAATTAAAATAAAAGTACATTCGTTCAATTCCTAATGTATTTTTATTATCACACTCAAAACGTTCTTAAGTACAAGAACGTTGCCAACAAAAAAGAATAAAAACAGACGATCCTGTAATAGTGATAAACGATAACGATCCTGTAAGTTATTAAATTAAGTATTAAAATAGGGGGAAAGAGGATAAATTATTCAAGTTTATATATATATATATATATATATATATGTAACCTTATTCAAACTAAATGTATTTATTCTAATCATAACATCAATCTTTTGAACCTAACACCATGTATCTTTCATTTTATGCTCACGAATTTTTGTTGACACCATTTCCACAAAACAAGATATTTAGCACATGTTAATAATGAATTCTAGAAGAGCAATCTGTTTAGAAACAGAGGAAAATGAGCTAACAAAATTTGAAAATTTTAAGAAAATTCTTTCATTAAGTCAAGCAGTACACAACAAAATAACGAAAAATAGTTAAAAATGTTAAGCTGAATTTCTTAACGCTATAAAAATTCAAAACTTTTTTTTTTAAATTCTCTTCTATTCGTTGACATAGTGTCATTTTTTCAACATATTATTTAATTTTCCCTACCACTTTTACAGCCTATTCTTTCAACAAAAAGATAAGAACTCTGTAGAAACTATGAAAGTTATCAGAAACTGGAGCATGTTCAGCGAATGAAACAAAGGAATATTTAGAAAAACCATCTTTCTAAAGAATGTTTCAAAAGCGAAAACATTTTTCACATGTAAGAAAATATTCAAAAACTGAAAAATTCCTTGGCGCCTTTTTCTATGGATGTAATTATCCGTAATTAAATTGTATAGAGCAAAACAAAATCTTCGAAGAAAATCTCATAACAAAAGATTATTACTAGTTTAAAGCATTAAAGTTGGTAATTACACTCGGTAAGGCACTTAAAATATCAAAGCTTATTTCTCGTAATAGAAATTTTCGGATAATAACTCTATTTAATTGTTAAAGCTTTAAGCATTTTCTATTTACTTCTACGGATCGAATAATTTTTCCTCGGGTTTTTTGGGAGAAAATTAGTTTTTTTTCAGACTTTTCTAAGTGCAAAGTGCTAAAATAACGAATGAATAAAATCGTTTCGGCGAAATTTTGAAATAAGAGAACTTTTTGAAGTAGTACATTTCGATGTAATTGTAAAATTTAAGGTTAATGACTGTTTGTTATGCGAACTCAATGCTTACAAAATTGAAATACACAAACAGTGTTCAGAATAATTATTTTATACAAAGTATCATATATTATACATAAAATAATTTTTTTTTTATTTAAAAAAAAATCTTACGCAATTTTACATCTAGAAATTAAATACAGAAATATAAAAGATTTATTTTTGTTGTGTCTAGAAACAGTAAGTCACAAAGTTTGGTTTAAAGACTCGTAGACATTGTAAGAAGCATGCAATAATAACAGGAATATTGTTTCGGGTTGTAGCACAGTTTCCCCTCAAACTGTCTTTTTTTGGGCCACTTTATTTTCTCTTATATGAATTGAGAACCTCGCTTTGAGAATAAACCGTGATTTGTGTAAGGCCACAGTAGCCTTACGGTCATGGCCGCGAACTCGCGACTGGCGTATTTCTGTCGAGTTGTGGATTTGAACTCTGGTAAATGCTTGCTGTGTAGCGTGGTTGATACACAATAAATCTATCAAGATTAAAGTTCTCCCGAAGGAATGGTGTGGATGTTTAGAAAAAGAGGTATCAGCTCAGGTGTCACCCTTGTCATTTGATCGAGGTTCAAACGAAGTCCATTGCGATTAGCTCCCGTGTTGCTTCTCAGTGCGGTGTAAATAAACAACCAATAAAAAAAATGACTTATATAAATTAGTTTTACTATACAAGAAGTGTTGTGAATGAGATTTAGATATTGTAGGTATTAAAGATTAGAGGAAATAAGGAAGTAGCGAAGTTGTTGGGCACACTCAATGCAGGAAAAGCAAGTGTGAAATGATCCAAGAGTCCCGTTTATAAAAATATTTTTGGATCAGATTATGTTTTTCTTTTTTATAAATACGTAGAATTCTCAGTTATAATCTCTAGTTAAGGATGCGATTTAGTGATACTCCACATTCGTAATACAATTGGATTTTTGTCATTCTGTTGGTTATAATAAATTTAATTAAATTTTTTTTTTCTTGAATTGAGAGACTGTTTTTTGACTGAATATATATGCATTGCATCTCAATGGCTCATAATGTTAACAACGAAGCGGTTGCGTTATTGGCCGTATTGTATACGTTGAAAAATGTATTACTATTTTTATTTATTTACTTATAGGATGGCAACATTAATTATTAAACATTTTTAGTTATTTTTTTGCTTTTGCTGCTGATAACTTGTAGTAGAATTCTAAAAAGGAATAAATGAGGTTGAATGTTTCCTTTGATAAAATTGTTTTGTTTTAATTTAGAAAGCAAAAGAGGAACGGTGAATTTCCATAGGTAACTTTATAATTTTATTGCCGTCCGCGACAAGACCATTCGTGAAAAATCAAGATATTTCAAGCTGAGGTTTTAAAAAAGATTTGAAGTTCGAGTATGTTGAGAGATGTTGTATTCGAGTATGTATCAGAGAAGATGTATTAGCAAGTCTTACAGTAGCAGGATTAAAGAATATTATTTTGAACAGTAATGAATACAAGAAAGATCCAGATTTTGAACAAGATCTTTTAGTAAAAGTTGTTTCAGAAGGAAAATTACAAGAAGCTGAAAAAGATTAAAAAAAAAAAAAAAAAAGACTTTGAGAGACTGAAACTTGAAGCAGAAGAAATAGAGTTGGAAAGATAGTCTCAAAATAGAGGTAAGCCATTTTCTTCTAGCTCTACTTCAGATTTCAATAATTTTAAGGGAAAGTTTACGATGCCTAGATCGGAATTTAGACAATTAGGTGATGATATTAA
>BMAW01041155.1:493225-518740 GCA_019974015.1 Nephila pilipes | reverse complement strand
AAAAAAAAAAAAAAAAAAAAAAAAAAAAAAAGACTTTGAGAGACTGAAACTTGAAGCAGAAGAAATAGAGTTGGAAAGATAGTCTCAAAATAGAGGTAAGCCATTTTCTTCTAGCTCTACTTCAGATTTCAATAATTTTAAGGGAAAGTTTACGATGCCTAGATCGGAATTTAGACAATTAGGTGATGATATTAAGGATTGGCTCTCATTTTGGAGTCAATTTGAACAAACACGTAAACATAAGGATATCGCGCCAGGAAATAAATTTCAATACTTAATTTAAGCAACAACGTCTGGTTCTCATGCAAGGAAGTATTTGAAAGGAAAAGGCTATTGAGAGTTTACAATCGCGCTTTGGTAGAGAAGATATTTTAATGGAGATATATGTTATAGAGTTGCTAAAATTAATAATTTCTATACAAACAACTGAAAAGTTTTCAATAACTTCGTTGTATGATAAGCTTGAGACGTTTTTACATGCATTAAAAACGTTAGGTATAATTAAAAGAAAAAGTATGTCAAGGAATGCTCAGATCAGGGACATGAAACGGCCAAAGATTTCTAGAGGAGCCGATAGTCTAAAAAAAATCTTGAAGCATAGCCATAGTTTCATAACTCGTATGATATATTACACCTTCTTCTTTGAATCAAGAATTTTGTTTATATACATATTTGGATTTCTCATACCGTGAACTCATATCTATATTTTCGTATAATTCCTTTCGAAAGTTCAGGGAATATTCAATTCAAGTATTATGATCGGAAGTCGTGGAGTATTAAGAGGATGTTTACACTTATAAATCTTAATCACATATCGGCTTTTTACGCTGAATTAAGAAGTATCCGAGTATTATAAATCACTTGCGCAAAGTAATCAATTAAATTATAACACGAACGGTTTTTTGCGATTTTGTCTTTTAATTATTGATTGAGTTCGAAGGAAGTTTGGAACATTGCTAGAAAATAAGACCGGTAGTCTTATTTTGCAAAAGAAATCCAAGTTAGTTGTAAGAAAATTATTTTTCGAAGTAAATTGATTTTGTTAATTAAGTTAACTTACATATTAACAACAAAATTTAGTTCCTTTTGCGATATTAACATTAATTTCAATTTTGTCCTGCAGCGACATTAATTACGAAAATTATTCATGGTATCTCCCATTCCCCCACGTTTCTTAGACGATGACGACATAATAAGAAGTTGGATGTTACTGATTTAACTAAATTATAATATGTAACTTTTAAATAAATTCATTATAAAAAGTGAAAAATGAGAATGGCTTATTTCTCTTTGAAAATTAATTCTTTGATGGTTAATACTATTTTAATAATTTTGAAACACATCTTTCTTCATTATCTAGTGTACGAGATTATATTTAATCTAAAATCTGATAAAAATGGAATATGAAAAAGAAAATAAAACATTTCTTATTTGGTTTAATTAAGCTCTGCGTATTATTAAAGAACACGCACTTTTAAAAAAAATATTCAAGCAATTCATATTGCATAATTATATATCTTGGAATCCTAACCCTTGAAAAACTGCTGAGAATTCAAGAACTATGAAATATTTGGTAGTCAAAATTAAATTGCTTAAAAATTCACTAAATATTCCTTTCTGGAATACGTGTTAACTGAAGCTTGAAAGTTACCTGGATAGTTGCCTACCGTTTTTTCGGAAAAGAATAATGACAGAAGTAAGCACGGAAAAAAGAGCTTGATAATCATTTAAATATTTTCCTGACTCAAAGATCCCCCTTGAAAAATCTTTCGAGTATGAGGAAGCCTTTTTATTCATTTCTGGTGCTTTGTGCGTATTTTTATCCTATGTACCAAATAAATAATAAAACTCTAAAATCTGGTGAATACCAAGTCAGAGGAAGAGAGTGTTTCAATCTCTTTCTTGTGCTCTTATTAGAAAAGGAGTACAATTTACAAATAAAACGTAAAAATGATAACATGACACACAAAATTATTAATTGATCGCATACATGCCACATACCAGGTCTACAGACTAGTTAACGCTATCAGAGAGTGCTATGTTATTCTTATTAACGCTCGTCATAAACTTGTAGTTCCTGAAAATTCTTGTTAAGAATGAGATTTGAGTACTTTTAATTTGGTGTACATCGTCACAGAACTGCTCAATAACTACTAGTAACGATTTAAAATTGATCCCATGATCAAATATTGAAATTATTTCTCTTTAAAATAATTGAGTATAAACAAAAAGAGATCCTCTATATAAATAATTGCCCCTGAGGCCAATTAAGTAAAAGGAAGTTCTTGTGAAAGCAAGCTTCATATTTTGCTTGGTGTCACATGAAAAGTCGGTAAAAGTCTAAAATAGTCAATGAAACGACAGGGAAGTTAAATAAATGTTCCCTTTCGATTTCAGCGATATTTTTTGCGGAAACTGCAAATGGTTTGAGTTAAGAATATTTATATGTATAAGCATTTACATAAAATATTAAAAGATCGATATTTAATTACAATCATAGTATAGGTTTGCAGAATATGTAAAGTTATAGATGTATGAATTTAAGGAATATATTAATGAACATTATCTATACACTTAACCATTGGTGATTTGAGCACAGTAAAAGAAGACGAATCATTAAGAGATATTATGCAGAGGGAACAGGCTAATGTAGTAATGATCATACTAATGATTTTCTGTAGTACTTCAGAATACTGTACTAATGATTTCAAAAAGCAATTTAAATGTAAGATGCCTTTAAGATTGCTTGTGATTTGGACAACTTTATCTCTGGAGCTTCAATGAAATACGGATAACCCTTTTGAAGATTTTGTTAAATTTAAATTGAATGTGCTCTAAGAATTAATAAGCTTAAATTATAGACTTACTATGATACACATTCGAAAATCTTAAAATTTGATTAGATTCGTAAAAATATTTTATTATTGTTATTTATATATGTTGCCAGGAAATTGTGCAATTAATTGTAAATATTGCTTAAGTAAAATTTTTAATAAACATTTCCAGGATAATAAATGATTTATTATAAATTAAAAGTTTGTGAATATGCACTAATATGTTATAATATTTTTATCACTAGTAATTTTTACATCCCTTTTTTTATCCTTGTAATTGAACAATAATGCCTCTAATATAGCGTACTTTCTTTGTCATGACTTATTCGTATAATTAAATTGGAAGTTTTCTTTATCTCTTGTACTGGCACTACAAATTAAATTAAAATGTATTGATTCGAAATAAGCATATGAGTTAAATGGGTTATCTCAGTAAAAAATTCGATATATTTTGGTTAAATAGCGAGCATATTCTTTCAATACTGATATAAAAGAGAAATGAAGTCTTTTAAAAAATGAAGTTACGAAAATTAATTGAAAATTATTTATATCAAGCGAATGAATAACCTCATGTTCTTCGAGCAAATTACTTTTAATGCATTAATGATAATTGAAGATGATAGCTCAATTTTTAATTTTGGGAAGTACCAAAATTATTTTGAAATGAAATTTACACATGGAAGGAAACTAATTACACGCTATTCAAAATTCAAAATCCTATTTGAAAACTTTCATAAACGTATGAAAAAATATAATTCTTAAAATTATTTTAATTGAATCTTCAATACTCCTTTGAAAATTAATTCCAGGTGAACTTCAAAGCATATAATTTTTTTAGCCTTAATCGAAGCATTAATGTTTGGAAAGAAATAGTATTTCGAGTGACATTCACAAATTTTTGCAGAAATTCAAAGTAGAATGTAAAACAAAAACAAAACCGACACACCAAGAAGGAGTTGCCTGATTGTAAAATAATTTCGTACGCAAAGACATTTGGAGCGAACATGCAAATGATTAAAATTTGGTTTCCAATGAATGAATTGTAAGAACTAAGAGGTCAATTGAAAATTCACCTGCCTACCATAGTAAAACACATTTTTTTGGCAAAATTAGTTTTTTTTTATTCAACATAATTCTCTTCAAGGGTGATACACTGATTAAAGCGACCCTCCAACTTTTCGATAACATTTTTGTAGTACGATTTGTCCTTTGCTTCAAAATAGGCCTCAGTTTCGGCGATCACCTCTTCATTCGACGAAAATTTCTTCCCAGCGAGCATTCTTTTGAGATCTGAGAACAGGAAATAGTCTCTGGGGGCCAGATATGGAGAATACGGTGGGTGAGGAAGCAATTCGAAGCCCAATTCATGGATTTTTGCCATCGTATTCACTGACGTGTGGCACGGTGCATTGTCTGGGTGAAGCAGCACTTTCTTTTTCTTCCAATGCGGCCGTTTTTCGGCGATTTCGTCCTTCAAACGGTCCAATAACGCTATGTAATAGTCGCTGTTGATGGTCCTTCCTTTTTCATGGTAGTCAATAAAAATTATTCCATACGCATCCCAAAATACAGACGCCATAACCTTGCCAGCCGACTGTTGCGTTTTCCCTCGCTTTGGAGGGGGTTCATCGTGTGCAGTCCACTCGGATGACTGTCGATTGGACTTCGGAGTGAAATGATGGAGCCATGTTTCATCCATTGTCACATATCGACGCAAAAACTTAGGTTTATTACGCTTGATCATCTTCAAACACTGCTCCGAATCATCAAATCGTCGTTGTTTTTGGTCAAAAGTGAGCTCGCGCGGCACCCACTTTGCACAGAGCTTTCTCATATCCAAATATTCGTGATTGATATGATGTACACGTTCAGTTGATATCTTTAGAGTGTCTGCTATTTCATTCAATTTCAATTGACGGTCATTCAAAATCATTTTGTGGATTTTTTTAATGTTTTCGTCGGTAACAACCTCTTTTGGGCGTCCACTGTGTTCACCGTCTTCGGTGCTCATTTCACCACGACTAAACTTATCATACCAATCTTTGATGGTTGAATTTCCTGGGGCAGTGTTCGGAAACTCGGCATCAAGCCAAGTTTTTACTTCAACTGTATTTTTTCCCTTCAAAAAGCAATATTTTATCAACACGCGAAATTCCTTTTTATCCATTTTTTTCACAATAACAAAAGTTGCTTCACTCAAAATTCTATAATTCACAAACTAATGATCCAACAGGTGTCAAATTTATACACGCATCTTTTGAGGGTTAGGGCTAACTAAAAAACATATGGATTTAATTCTAGTAGCGCCATCTATGTGTCAGGCCGGGGACTTTTCAATTGACCTGTTACAGCGCATCGGAACTGTGCACTCAGCAGGTGTTTATAAGAAGCGATTCTCAATCGGATGGTCACATTTTCTGTTGCATTCTGGTGATTTAGGATACGTTTCAACGACTGCAAAAATGCCTCAACGCAGGATTTGAGTTCATTATGAGCAACTGTCAGAGTTTGAAAGAGGTCGTATCAGTGGATTCAAAAGAAGCAGGTTGGGCAAATCGGAGAATCGCTCGTCATATGGGTCGAAGCGACGGTTAGAAGATACTAGAAAGAATGGTCAATTTCAGCGTCAGGATGGTAGCAGTTCGACCTAGGGCCACAGCAGATAGGGAGGACAGAGTGATTGTCAGATCAGCTGTCACAGCGCCTGATTCATCGTTATCAATCATCAGACTTGCGACCGGCACACGAGTGTCCACCGTGACCATACACAGACGGCTAATAGAACGAAATCTACGCTCGTACGGACCGCTTCGTCACCTTCCACTCACGTCTGCACAGTGTCAAGCCAGATTACAGTGGTGCTTGGCTCGATCAGGTTGGAATGATGCTGATTGGGGACGTATAGAGTTTAGTGACGAATCCCGCTTCCAACTGTGTCCTGACGATCATCGAAGACTTGTCTGGAGACGCTCAGGGCAGCGTGCCGATCCTGTTTTCACTATTGCCCGCCACACAGGTCCTCAACCAGGTATTATGGTATGGAGTGCCATTTCCCTTGATAGCCGGAACCCTTTGGTCGTCATTAGAAGCACACTTACAGCACAGAGGTACGTCGAAGACATTCTGTGACCTGCTTTGCTACTATTCCTTTTGCAGTACCCTGATCTTATTTTTCAGCAAGATAATGCCACACCACATTCGAAAAGTGTTGGTTTGAACTGTCTTACAGCCTGTCAAACCTTTCCTTAGCCAGCCAGATTTCTCTCCGATCGAGCATGTCTGGGATAGGATGAGAAGACGACTGCATCTACCAGGGAATGTTGATGACCTAGCCCGACAATTGGAGCAAATTTGGTTAGAAGTACCTCAAGAGACCACCAGGGAGCTTTATCACTGTATACCATGTCGTGTGGCAGCTTGCATTCAGGCTAGAGGTGGGTCAATAACTTATTAAACTCGTTACTTTGTAACTATGTAACTCTGAAATAAATCATTTCTAAAATTTTAATCTTTTTCTATTTTATGCATAATTTTCCTATCCACCAATTTATGTCTCCATCATACAACTCCTTCTTGGTGCATCGTTTTTTTTTTTGTTATAGAGTGTATTTTTTTTTGTAAATATTTTTAGCTGATGTTGAATGATCCATATCACACTTGCAGCTTATTATGAGATAATGATATCAGGTAAATTTAATTATTTTATCAAAGGAAAAAAAATCAAGAAAAGAAATAACAAAAATTATTTAAACGAATACTTAATGAAGAGCTGGGAAAAATTGAATAATTAATATCGATAGATTTATCTGTAAGGGTAATTTAAATAAATAGGACTTAGTAGAATCGACGAATCAATCATCTTGGTTTTAGTAAATAATATATTTTACTTTATTTTCCTGATTATTTAAACTAATTGAACATATTTGCAAAAGTATTTGCAATATTTTGGTATTCTGAAGATTTTATAAAATTGAATTGTGATTTTTAACTAAATGTGTTAAATTTACATTCTTGAATAAGAAAGGGAAGTGCCCAGATCATTTGAATATTTTTTAAAAAGTAGATGCAATTTCATTTCGCAATCAACTTGATGACTATATTTAATGTTTTTTTTTTAAATACTATTATCTCTGGTTACAAAATATTTAGTTCTCAACTTTCTGAGTTTTAAGACAGAAGAGTTGCGTTAGGCTTAAAAATGGAAAATGACTGAAATCTCTCATCTTTAAAAGACACTTCGTTTACGTGATCGGGAGTTTTGATTACTAAAAAACAGAAGATGAAATTGAAATTTGAAAATAGACATATTGGAGAAAAGCAACCTAGTTATAATATTAAAATTTAGTTATAAATATTTTATCAAAATGTGCAATGATTACAATTCTTATAATTTATTTTGATTTATTTCATACTTATTCATTTATTTTATTTGTATATTGTACCGCTGAAAAATGACATATTTAGTTGTACATTGAATGATACATCATGTAAAATAAAAAATTTTAACATTTAATTCAAAATGTAGGACTACTTGTGTGATTAATTCAATCAAAAACAATTAAGGGGATATTGGTATTCAATATATTTATGCTAAATTTAAAAAAAAAAATTAAAAATGCAGAAAACTATTTTAAACTTACAAAGTATATGCCATGCAGCGGCTCTCTTTAACAACAATGTCAGATGTTAAAACGTCTTAATAACTAGCCCTAGAGAGATGTCTCTTTTCGTCTGGTTGGGAAAGGCGCAACAGAAAGCGACTGTTCAAATTTTCTTCGGACCCACCGGTCCAGGGTTTGAAACGCTGCCTACACTCCAAGGTCAACAACTCTTTCTTTATCCACAGGGTAGAAAACCCCTGCCACTAAATTGATGATCCAGGACTTCAACACTAGATGACAGCACAAACTTGAACTACTGATTGCATAAGTCCCCGACGCAAAACTCTTGTGCATCTACTAAGAGAACCGCACCTAAGTCACAACTGTTGATATTCCAGCCACAGCACACGTGTCTACGAGACCCGCCAATCAACTTGAGACAGCCGATGACATCGAATGGAAACTGTCCCGAGCAAAACTCAGTACAACAAGGAGAAGATGTGTTTCAATTGCAGCAATGGCTGGAAAAGCAACCTTCTCTACAAATATCAGTTAGAATGTTTATTTTCGTATCATCACATTGATACTGGAGGGGGATTATGCAGCGCTTCTCTTCAACAACGATGCAAGAAATTAAAAGGCCTTAATAACGCCCGAGAGAGACGTCTCTTTTAGTCTGGTTGGTAAAAGCGCCATAAAAGCGACTGGTAAACTTTTCTTCGAACACACTGGTCCAGGATTCGAAACTTTGCCGTCACCAAAAGGACAATAACTATCTCCCCACCACAGAGTAGAAAACATCCGATGAAACCACCGAAATCATTTTAATTTCTTAGTGCTAATTCACTTTTTTTAAACGCTTTGAAGTATCGGCTTTTATGACATAAAGCCATAAATATATTAAAAATTTGAAGGCATTCACATTTTCTTAGAATTAACTTAAATCTTTGCACATTTAATGTCTTTTTTTTTAGTCTTTTGACATCACAAAAACGAGCAATCTTGTTATCTATAATAATAAAAGTAAAACTTTCCTGCATTTTCGTAATAATTGAAAATAAATCTGTTTCTTTTTTCTTCCTCTAAAAAGTACCTCAAATTTCCCACTATATCTATTTTGATTTTGTAAGAAATAGCAGAAAAAAATCAAACCAAATAAAATTATTGATGCAATTAAAATTTTTAAACAGTAGAAAAACAGTTGAAAGTATAAATCTCATGTGGGCTTCACTCTACTGGAAAAAATAGTAAATATAAATTAAAAAGAGTTTTTTTCTTACTATCCAAATTGATTTTCTCAATAACGAAATTCTCATTGAAAATGCGTGTTTGGTTTCAGTGATTACAGCGAAAACACGCGGATTGTGACCAATCATTAAAACAGCAAGAAATTTGAAAATAATACTTAGAGTAGCAATGTATGTGGTATCTCCTACGTCAAGATAAAATGTCCTATATTCTATCATTATTTCTTTCAGTTGTCGTTAAGCGATAAATAAACAGGGCTTATGTAAATGTTCAGTTTTAAAATATATGATAATTAATTTTTTTAATGAAATATTCTACGTTGCAATTTATTTAAAAGCATCTCTTTTTTTGCTTCAGGATTTCGAGCTATTATTCCAAAGAATAATATTTTCTCTCAATGTTTAGTTTTTAGTCGACTCGCAACCGAATTTTGATCTTTGTGTTGAGCTCCATTTTCGCAATAATTGATCAAAATGAAATAAGCCTCAAAATATCGTAAAATATATTTTTGAAGAATAGAAAATAATAAAAAATAGCCTTGTTTTAAATCTGGAAATGTATTTCTCAGTCATGATAAAATTTTGAAAAGAAATTACTCGCCTTCAAAACATTATTAGCGTGTTTTATAAGAAATAACTTTTCAATATTAAAAAAAAAAAAATGCATTTTTTTCTTACTATTTTATTTTTATATGGAAGTCTACCTTAATCTACTACTCATTATAATTACACTGAATATTAAGATGCGTGTCACATCGCACAATCAGCTTCTGTACTTATCCTCACAGAAACTTACTGCCTAATGGGCTAACCTCTGTTGCACGACCCGTGTGGTGACTGGGTGTGAAAGAATAGTCCCATAGCTGCTCATGCATGTTGAACGAGGCGACTAAAATAGGTACGTAATGTCTGGGGGTATAGCCAAGCACCCTGCCCCTGGGGATTTCGGGCATCATGACCCCGAAGCACCCTAGCGATTTTTTTCTTTCCCATGAGATTCATTGTCTTAGGTAAAGACGGGTGGCACACCCCTGGGATACCCTAGAAATTCTTTAATTTTGACCCTCCATCTTGTCAAATTTTTTTTATCTTTTTTCCATTTTTTCAAATGTCTAGACCACAGTTGCATCTTGTTTGGCGCAGCATAGCTACATCTGGCTCTTGCGTCATTAAACTTAATTTTCACTCAACCATTGCTGCACGGCTTAGGCAAAAAATCGACGAGCAACTCCCCTGTCTATCCCAAAACACAGTGCGCATCATTTTGCGTGCTGGTATTGTTTGCTTGAGCTTCAATATTTTGGGTGACGTTGAATACCTCCGGTATATATGGATCGCTGTTTTGTTTCCGGACTCACATGAGTCATATGTCCACACACTTCATTAACTTGCTTATGTATTTCAGTAGCTTTCACGCCATTTGCTTGCATAAAACGAATCACTGCCGTATTTCACCACTGGCGGAATTTTTAACTGTGTGAGGCACTTTAAATGTTCACAAACAAACGAAAACATGGACGAATACTTCTATACTGGCGTCTATGATTAAATCAATACATATAAGTACTCAGTGTACCTAAGTGGAATGGCGACAGTAGAATTGCTATGTTCAAAAATGGCACTTACTTAAAAAACACGCCTAGTACTTTTAAAAACTGACTGAACAATGCTGTTAACAGACTTTCCCCCCCATTATCCTTAATTGAAGTATTTTAGATCATGTCGAATGGATATTAAGTAAAGGACTGTTGTGTCCTAATATTGTTTGAATAAAATATTATTGCTGTTTAATAATATTGAGATTTATTGCGTTTCTTGTAAACAAATAAGCAGATGAGAAAAATTGGCGAAAAAACATTCTTACTAGAGAAAGATGTGAACATGTATTGTAATTTGATATTTATGTTTTTGATTATATTTTTGTGCCATTTTTGAGTTCTGGAATGTGTATCATGTAGTTACTGTGTGAAATAAATAAATAAAGGCAATGGGAAGACTCTAAAGAATTGATCGATTTGATAGTAATAAATAAATTTCATATTGAAAAATCATTCATTTAGTTGTAACTGAATATATTCCAGAAGTATGTTGGATTATTTATCATGTCTTAGAGTAATATTTCATATTTTTTTTATCATATACACTGGAAGTTTTCTTATCCTAAGGCATTTCTTTTCTTCAAAGTAAAATAAAGAATAGAAAAACAAATTATTGTTTGAAAATGAATGATTTTAGACTGTTTCCAGAAATACGTCGCAACGAAGCCTTACTGGAAATTTAAGCTATATACTTAAAATAAATACTGTAAACTTATTTAAATTCAATGGTTTTACTAAATTAAATTTAAGATTTGTTACATTAAAAAAGCAAAACTGTCTGAATATTATTTATTTCGATCACAAACGTGAGTGTTTTCTAAATAATATATTCCTTAAGTTCTGAATTTCTAAAATAAAAAAAATGTTTATGGGGAAATTATAATGAAACATTAAGGATCATACTATAAATTATAACTTAGTTAAATTCATTAATAGTGACTTAAGAAGACTAATTCTTTCAATATAAGATTTTTCTCGATAAACAAATTTTGTATAATCAAAATCCTTAATAAGTTTTATTCCATCCATAATTGGTGCAAAATAAAAGATAAAATATATTGCACCATGTAAATATTGAATAGTGCAACGCGTGAATAAATTCAGCATTCTTACTCATACATTAAGTAATTTTTGAAAAGCCTTTACAAATACTTCACTTTTATTAACGAAAGCAGTATAAAATTCGTCTGCATTTTGTTGTTATTGATTCTACAAGTGGCTAAACCACAATTATAGACAGAATTTCAATTATAATTTTCACTGAAAATTTTTGAGTTTTCTTACACGATCTGCTTCTGACAAGTAAAATGATTTGTAAAATTAATGTGCTGAAATTTCAAATGGAACTCTCCATAAAATAATAGGTATAATAAACATTTCTGCATTTAATTATTTCTTTGTCAAACTTTAGCAACATTCTGTTCATTTGACAATTAACTCTAAAAGCTATTATTTAAACAAAAGAAAGATGAATATTTTGCAATTTTAGTAATAAATAGTATAATTGTGTAATAACCATTATTCGCTAATGAAACTATCTATCAGATACTCGAAGAAGCAAATTAAATTCCTTAAAGTTATTTATTAGTAGCGTAAACTAAATGGCGTCAAATTCTTTTGAGTTCCAATGGAATACTAATTTTGATTTTTCCTATCATTCTATCGCAACAACAAATAAAGAAGCTTTTAGGAAATTAATAACAGCCACGCACTGTAATTCGAAATGAAGCTAAAACTTTTCAAGCTTAGAAATTAATTGTCATCGCCTCCGGTATTATTAACGATTCATATCTTGAATCGAACAAGTGCCTGGGTTCCACTCTAAAAGCATTGTTTTCTCTTTCTCAAGCCATTGATTCGAAAAGGGAATTTCAATTCACAAAACGGGTACCAGATTCATTTATAAATTCATTTGCGCTTCGAAATGACGATGATCAAGTGAGCATAATCGATTCTTTAAACGATTTAATAGGGGATATTTAGCAGTAAACACAGTTATTGTTTGTTTGGTTCTGAATAACCGTACGTCTTTTGAGTAACATTGCACATCACTTAACATCGTTCAAATTGAATTTCTTCGTTGAATGCTTCGAATGGATTTGTTGTCTGTTCATTAAAATTAATAGAGATTAGTTTTCAAGCTCGAGTATTAATTTAAATCTTTAAAGATAGAAAATTATCTGCAGTCATCAAGATCTTGTCATCCAATTATAAGTCTTGATTAGTAATATGAGATAAAAAAAATTGCACTTGATCTCTAAGAGGACAAGTTCATTGTAAGAATTAAAGATCTTAAAATATTTTAATTTCGTTTCCTATGTTTTATAAAGGCTATAATCTCATTTTTATCATTATAAAAAATGGATAGTTTATTAATAAACTTTGTTTAAAAATACATTAATACACTCGTGAACAAAATTAAGATAATTTGCAAATTATGCCTATTACAAAAGCACTGAATTAAAGCTTTACAAAAATGCCTTAAACTAAAGGTATTAATCATACCGCTGAAGAATTATGCACATATTCAAAGTCAAATACGAAAATGTACACGTGCTTATCTGCGGAGGCAGGAACTATATGAATATAAGCATACACAGGGTTTGTCGGCGATTTGTATACTCCTACATTTCCATGATATTCTTCGTGTTTTCCGCAAGAGTTGGTTCAATTTTTTTAAGTAAAATAAGTAGCCACGAACATATAAATGACGAAAGGGGTAAGGTAATTGTCAGTAGATTGGAAGCAAGACAAACACAAGCGTTGGTGGTTATATTGCTCAATGTAACGCACAGTGTTGTCTGCATTTTGTGTAAACAGTTTCAGGATATAGACTTGGGTAAACTCGACCAAGATTCAAAACGAAGAATTATAATCGATATTTGATTATCATTCTTCGTTTTGGATATTGAAAAGAATTTGTATCAAAGTCCTGTGTCGCTTTCAATGCAACGGCACAGGACTGCTACAGCTTTACAACTCTCTCGTAGGTTGTATGCTGCCATTAGAACCCTTGTCTACAATTAACCGAAAGCTTCATAAGAGTTGGTTGTATGCCAGAAGACCTGATGTTTACATTCCGCTTACTGCAGCATACAAGAGAGTACGTTTAGCATGATGCAGATAACATGCGTCTTGGACCAGACTTCAGTGGAGCTCCCTACCTTTTATAGATGAGTCAAGATTCAATATGAACATTGATTCTTGGCGCATCTATATCTGAAGACAGACCAGGACACGATACTATCCCTCCTTCACCAGGGAAAAGGATCATTACAATCGCAGAGGTATATTAGTTTGGTTAGGCATTCATGTTGGACGGCCACATATTGCTATTTGACAAACGCTGCCTGATTACTATGAGGTACAGAGAAATTTTATAGCCGTATCTTTGACTTTTCAGGGTGGCTGCGATAGCCTAGCGTCATGGTCGCTCTCACGATTGGCGGTTTTCGTTAAGTCATGGGTTCAAGCCTTGATACTTCCAAAGACCCGCCATGCATCCGGGGTTGATACACTTTAAATTTGTAGAGGCTTAAAGTCCTCCCGTTGGCGTGGTATGGAAGTTAGAAGAGAGAGGCACGAACACAGATGTAGTTCTCGTTACTCGACCGAGGCTCAAAATTACGAGGTAGGTCGGACCTCAGAGCCCTCGTTTTGCTTCTAGTGCGACGTTAATAAAAGCAATTAATCAATCGACTTTTCAGAAACGTAGTTGGACCTAGTTAGGTTCCTATTCATGAGCTGCGAAACAAGTCTGTGTAGGATTAAGCATATAATTAATAAACTGAAAAATGAGAATAATCGCCTCATGAATTAGTCAGCCAGATATCTGCACTTAACTCTATAATGTATGTCTGGAATGCTCTTGGGAGAACAATTGCTTCTTGCCATCCCCTTCTGAGAACCATCTCTGTGTTAAAAATTACCTTATTGCAGGACTGGAATCGACTGCAATAGGGTCTCCCAACTGTCTCCTCTCCAAGCTGTGTAACTAGTTACACAGCTTGGACTAGTTTAACTAGTTACACTAACTAGAAACTAGTTACACAGCTGTCTCCTCTCCAAGCTATGTGTGTGTTACTAGTTTCTCTGTTACGATAGAAAAACTAGATCGTTATAGAAATTCTCTCTATTACGATATTTTTCCTAAATTCTGTCTTAATTTCCTTCAGATTAATATAAAGCAGTTTTCTGTATTATGATATTCTTAACAGCGATAATTCTCTCTACAACGATGATAATATTTCCTTTCCATCACAGTAATTCCCTTTATTACGATATTTCATTCAAAGTCCAACTGATGCCTACAGATTAAACGTTATACAAAGAAAGTCTGGATAAAACGTGCTTGGACAGTTGGACGGAGTTCGCAAGTAGCACTCTTTGTCAAAAAACTTCATTGAAGTTTTGCATTGCTCTTGTTGATGTAACTATGGTAACGAGAAAGTGTATTGTACGTGGAATGTAAGAATTGACACACTTATTTCCGGGAAAATATAAAGTTGAATCCTACTCCTATCCCTCCTCTTCAAAAAATGAATAAGGATTCCTTTCTCCGGAAGTGACAGATAAAACATAGATGCGTCTCGGAGTAAACTTTGTGACACGTTCTTTTGTCTGTTCTTGAATATCGTAAGAATTGTAACCACCGATAAATTGTGTCCATTACAGTAATTCGCATGCTAGAAAATTTTCATTAATTTATTTATGAGTTGTGCTTATTGTGAAGTTTAAGTGAAAATTGATAAAAATGGCTCCAAGAAAACAAATATCCATCGAAGAGAAATTCAACGTCATAAAGGTACTGTAGAGGTATGAAACAAGCTGAGGTTTCCAAAAAATACGGATTTTCACAATCGACTATTGCAACTTTTTTAAAGAAACGGAATGACATTGAAAACATTTTCAGCTCTAATGAAATCAATTCTCAAAGAAAGAGAATAAAGGTAGTTTTAAATGACGAAATAAAAGCTGCCATGTTGAAACAGCGAAGAGAAAAACGGGCTTTGAATGTACCTTTAAAAGGACCAATTATTTGTGAGCAAGTCAGAAATTTTTTATGTATAATGGGGAACTCAGATTTCAAAGCTAGCAATGGATGGCTTACAAGGTTTCGAGAGCGATATGGGATATCTGTCCATGGCGGATAGGGTTTCATGGTTAAGAAAAATCAGTGCTGCTGTATGACCTTTGCACATGGCGTCAGAGAGATATGTGTGCAATTTTAGAAAAATAATCTGCGTTGGAAATGTCTATAGCGCAGAAGAGACGGTGTTATTTTTTAAGATGTTACCTGAACAAACATAGCTTTCAAAGGAGAAACCTATACGGGGGCAAGAAATCCAAACATAGATTAACAGTATTGTCTACAAATATGTCGGGAAAGGATAAATTAAAATCTCTTGCAATTGGAAGATCTTTAAAGAAAACACGTTTTAAAAAGATTAAGAGCGTGCCGGTAGACTACACTGCGAACACACGAGCTTGAATGACTTGAAAAATATTTAGTGAATGGTTATTGAAACTAGATAAAGATATGAAATCGAGGAAGAAAAACGTTGCTCTTTTAAATGACAAAAGATCTGCTTATAAACCCATTCCAAAACTGTAGAGTGTAGAAGTTTACTTCTTTCCACTAAACATTACTGCAGCCCTATATTCCTTCGATATGGGCATTATAAAATGCTTCAAAAGGTATCACAGAAAACAATTAGTGGATAAAAGGATTTTTAATATTGATCAAGATTCCACAATGCCTGCTACTGTAAAATATGCTAGTGAATGAATTGCTGGGAAATGTGAAGCCACCGTTCATATCTAATTGTTGGAAAAAAAGCTGTCTCTATTCAAAATGATGAAGAGAATCAAAGTAATTCTTCTTGCAGATATTCTGAGGAAAAAAATACTTTTCAAAATTTCTTGACCTATTACGCAGAAAAAACTGGAAATTTTTTTGAAATATCTGTTCATGATTATTTAAATGTCGATGATGAAGTATAGATATTTTCGGTACTTATACAAATGAAGACATTCCTTCTCAAATAAAAAGTGGTAATGCTGAAGTCAGTGGTAATGAAGAGTCAGAATATGATGATCACGTAAATGAAAAGCAAAACTTATCTCCTGGAGAAGCAATGTACTCAATTGATGCTCTTCATAACTTTATTTCTAGCTTATCTATAATGTATCAGAGGAACATCTAAATTGTTTAGATGAACTTCACTCTTTTTGCATGAGATTGTGTGTGTGTCTCTGGATAATGCAAAAACAAACAAAAATTTCTGATTTCTTTTTGCAGGATTCCCAAAAAATGATTAATTAATAGATATGTATTTCATTTATTTATACTATCTAATACATTTTACAGAAAACCTTTTAATTTATTAATACATTAAAAATTAATTATTTAATTATGAGATAAACATTTATAGGTAATGACGTCGTCAAAATACTGGGCAAGGGTACTTCACAATAACTTGGGGAAAGGGGAGTTGTAAAAATTACTCAACACTGTATAAACATGTTGTTCTTATTCCATTTAATGTATCATTGTTGTTTGCGTGAACGCGAGGGGTGCTGAATGAAAGCAGACACTTTTGATGACGCCACTGGATATGAAGAACAAAATTCTTTTTGTTCCAGTATTGATTCTCTCTATAACGATAATTCTCATTAGATGGATACATTATTTTGACCCCCAAAATATCGTGGGATGGGAAATATGGGATTTCTCTCTCATTATATATATATATATATATATGTATTTGTAGACAGTGGGGTGATGAGATTGTTCATCCCGAATCTACGATGGCTTGCTCTTACGCAAAGAGCTGGTTGTCTAGGGGGGGGGGTAATTCCATTACCGGAATCCATGTGTTGTTGTTGAAATTCAAGGATGAGGCTCGCAGTAGCTTTACTTGTTTATTAGGAGAGATGGTGAAGAGTGAAAAGTATTTACACTATGAGATGACGGATTGATCAGTTCGTCGGATAAATATAGATGGCTGCCTCATTTAACCCATATTAGCGAAGGGCGCTGGAACGCGCTCGGGCGTTTGAAGTTTATTTCCGACGCGGGTAATGCGAAGGAGAAGAGAAGCGGAAAGGTAGGGGAAAAAAGAGAAAGAACGAGTGTCACTCAGTTTTTGTTCTGGAAAAGGTGGCGATGCATGAGCTTTTCCCATGACTCTGATTCGTGGTGCCATCTATTAAATATCAGTGGAACTAGTTTTACAGTAAATTGGAAAATAAAATTAATTGCTTAGTAATTAGCTGGAAAGTCCTATATATATATATATATATATATAGTGAAGATGCGAATATGGTTGATAATTACCTGTATTTGATTAAATTTTTATGTTTCTTTCAAGTATTTTATGACTTGAAATATAATAATAATGAGTATATAAAGTGAATAAATGCCTTTTTTGAATTTAATTTGTGTGTGTTTAGTAAATTGTTAAATTTGTTTGTATTTCTTTGTATTACTGTTTGAAATACTAGTGCACAAGGAGAGTTATAAAAGGAAAATCATATTTTTTCTCTTAAAGTTTTAGTTTCTGCATTTGTGTTTTAAAAATTTTTTCGCTTTTGTTTTTAACTTTATTTTTAAATTTAAATTTTCAGAATTTCTTTTCAATTTATATTTTTAGTGTTAAAACAATTTTTAATAATATACTCTTTTGATAAGAATATTTAGTCCTATAATTCTAGAATAAACCAACTTAACAGTCTAAGACCTGTTACAGAATTATATACATTATTTTCCACTTTTGTATTTTCAAAAAAATTTAAGTAATTCAAAAAAAATTTCATATATATATATATATATATATACATCAATATGCAAAAGTTAAGGACAAAAACGAATAATTAGCATATCAGCAAACGAAGAGGTAGAACGGACTGAAAGACCAATCGGGAGATTAACTAGGAGGAGGTTTGGTAGCACGTGCGCAACTGTCCGACGATTTAGCAGTGGCTGTCTATGAGCAACCACGCTAGCGGAGGACCGGTAAATTGCCCTTCAGGCCAGAAGGCATAGACAGCAGATATCGGGAAAAATCACCAAACCCACGACACAGGTAATTAGATGACAGATATCACGTTTTAAGGCGTCCAGGATGCTGCATAGTGGTGGCCTTTTTCCACGATGACTTGCAATGTGTGTACCTTTAACGCTTGCTCATCGGAGAGCACCAGAATTAGACAGATAATCAATGGGATTGAGTATTCTTTACTGATGAGAGCAGGTTTTGTTTGAGTAGCGATCCTGGATGTATACACATCTGAAGAGAGCGGGAAACCCTCAATAACCCCTCCAACAGCATCGAAAGAGACTGGTTTGGAAGTAGCGGTGTTCTCGTTTTGGAAGGCATCATGCTTGGTTGCTGTTCTGATCTTCACATTTTCAAAGGAGGTTGAGTCATCGTGAACCACTATCGTAAAGAAATTCTCCTTCCGTATGTGCGTCTTTTTAGAGGCACTATCGGTCCGCAGTTCCCTTATATGGACAACAATGCGCCAACTCATCACACAGCAGCTATCGATGAGCTGTTGGACAATGAGGATATTGAACGCATCGATTGACTGGCCAGGTTTGTGGGTTAAATCTTATCGAGCATGTATGGGACTTTCTAAGGAGACGTTTGGTAGCACATAACTTAACGTCAGTAATATTTCCGGAGAACCGATTTATGGTACAAGACAAATCGGCTGCAATGCCTCCACATCTCATTGAAAACTACATATTCAGCATAGGCAGACGATTTGCAACCTGCATAACAGTCACCGGAGATCAAATTCCCTACAAAAGGCTCAATGTTTCTGGCTAGAACCTGTCACATGGATGTTTCGGCCTTCAGTCTCTTTTCCCCCCATGCTACTTTTTCAATAAAGTTCATTTTTATCCTTTTGATATCTTTTGGTAAGTTTTGCTTACATTACTGATGTTCTTATTCATATGCTCTTGGGAATCTTATGATATTATTTGTGTTGATTTTTGCACATCATTATATTGAAAAACCATATCGTCCTTAATTTTTTCACACAATGCATATGTATGTGTGAGAGTGTATATTAATAATTCAGAAAAACAATAATACATTAGACAATACCTAAATGAATAAATATTTAATTTTATTGAGTAGTTACAATAAATATTGAAAAGAGCAGTAGCAAATCCCAAAAAACTCATCAAAATTTAATATTAAAATTATTAAAAGTTAAAAATTTATGAAACTTATATTTAAATAATTAAGAACAATACAAATAGACATTGACAGACACTACTTCTTTGTATATATAATAATGTAAATAAATATTAAAGTTAATTAGATAGGTTTAAATTAAACAAAATTACTTGAAATACAAAATTGCAACATCTAAGAACAAATGTGAAAAACTTATTAAAACTAAAAACCAGCAAATCTTACAGAATTAAAGGAGAAATACAGTACATTACACAAAATAACCATATAAATTTTAAAGATTATGCAAAATTAAGAACATACAAAATATTTTAGTGAAAAAAGGCTAAAGATTACTAAAAAATGCACGAAACAATTTTAATAATTACATATAAACCATGAATTAAAAATTACAAATTAGTTAAACATAAAACTACGAAAAATATAGCAATCTTAATAGAAAGTATTGAAAAATATAAAAATGTAGACAATGTAATATTACTACTAGCCGATGTTTTCTTATGGGAAATGTTTGTTTAAATCAGTGTATTATATATATATATAGACGTATATATATATATATATATATGTGTGTGTGTGTGTGTGTGTGTGTGCGTGCGAGCATGAGTGTAAGGATAACTTTAAAGTACGTCTAAAGAAAGATGACATTGGAAATTCCATGGCAGTAATAATTACAGAACCAATTATGACTGAAGTCTATTTTTGGAAGAAAGAGATACAACTTAACAAACAGAGGATGAGCGCCATCATATATGCAGAGTTATAGAATACACGATTCAAGGAGATGAACAAGGCGACTTCGGTCTTCTAGACCGAAGCAAAAGAGTGAGCATTTTACCTTGCTTTTGTATTTGTATGAAGGGATTTCTTTGCATCGAGTGTTACTCATAGGGTACTGGATGAAGAGATTTTGAAGGATTTTACTAGAGATACATTTTCTAGTAGGTTTTATTTTGTACAGATTTATGACAATGAGAATATTAATTGTAGAAGATTTTAGAGCACGTTATTGCATAAATAAAGGGATAATTTGGGATTGCATCAGAGAAGAGAAATAGACCCTTTACTTTTGAGTTAAAGAAAGGGAAAAATTAGAAAATTATATTATTTTTATGTGAGGTCATTATATGTATATATATATATATATATATATATATATATATATATATATATATATGATCTAACTTAAAAAATAATTAGATTTTCTAATTTTTCCCATTCTGTAATCCATTGGTAAAGAGTTTATTCATATTTTCTGATACAATTCCAAGTTATCCTTTAATTTATACGATCATGCGCATATAAAATCTGTTGAATCAACATCTGTCACGGTCGTCATTCTGTAGGAAATTATTTCCACTATACTTATAGACGCCATCAAAATCCCCCATAATCCTTTCTCCTTATACCACGTGAGTATTCCGTGATCTGGAGGAATCCAGAGCACATAAATTCAAAGGCAAGGTGAATTTCTCACTCCTTTGCTGTAATCGAGGCGGTGAAGCTGCGCCTCGGGCATTATACATTTTAATAATGTATATTTATTGCCACTCTCTCGAATCAAAAGAAATAAACAGTCTGAATTGAAAAAGTTATTCTCATTACAACTATGAATGTCCCATTTTAACTTATTCATTAATTTCAGCGTATCAAATATAAATTTTAATTACATTAATTATGATTAGTTCTTTAAAAATGTGAAACAAGCTCTAGTATCCTATTCATCAGAGCACATTTACTCTAAATTCTATTGTTAGATTACAGAGAATCTATTGTTCTTAAAGCATTTAAATAGAAGTTTTAATTATTCAGAACAATGCATTGTGAACTTTATACTTCCTTTTCTTATTTTATAAACTCAGACGTTTCACCATTTATATATTTTTTCTGGGAGCAGTAAAATACCAAACCAAAGTAAAAAGTGATCATTAGGTTTCAAGCCTAATAACAAAATAGGAACTATTCGAATTACGTATATGCGGGATTGCTTAAGTAATTCTTTACGTCGAGTTTCTTAATATAAGTAATTTGTTTTGTTATAACATCCAAAACAAATGCTAATTGGCAAATGTCAGTGTTGGGAGGTCCTTAGATTACAAATAATACAAATGGCGAAACTAACTCGGAAGCTTAACTTCTGACTGAGATAATAATTTCTCTGTCTGTGGAGTATAGTTAATATTATTGGATTGCTTTCACAGACGTCTCGGATTGGATTTCTGGTCTGTGAAGTGGACTTCTGTGACTTTCTAACTATTAGAAACGTCCATTTCTGTATAATGTTGCAAATACTGTGATTATTATTATGTATGTGACTTGCTTTAAAAATGAAAGGCCAAATGTATTATATATATATATATATATATATATATATATATATATATAATTCTGTTTTATAAATTATTAAAATGTTATACATTAGTTAATACGATTTTCCCAAGAATTTTATCCGTAAAAAGATGACTACCAAAGCAGATTAATGCATTTTAAGAGCTTTTTAGTTGTAATTATTTAAATACAAGTTTGAACTTGAATTATGTTATGAAGATATGGAATATTTATTTAAAAAATTCACACTCAAGGTGTCTCTTTTGCTGAAATATGAATTGCATTTAAAGAATATGTGTGTATAAGTAAATTGATTTATTTGACATATATTTATAGAGGAATAGCGTCTATGTATTAAAAAATAGAAAGAATTAGATGTCTTATGAAAGATCAAACTACTGCATTTGAGAAAGATTATAATCGAATAGAGATTTCCTTAAATGATGATACTACAAATGCTAATAAAATAGAAGTATCTCTACTTTGATTTACAAAAAGTAGACATGTTACTGCATGTTCATAATGGTTATTAAGGTAATACAAGTATAGATGATAAGGAGTTTGAAACTCACTTCTTTTGGGATAAAGTCCGTTGAACATAATAAGAAGCTCCAAAGAGAATAAATAATTTGCGTGGCAACCAACATAAGAATACGGAAAATTGCCCTTATGTTAGGTAATATTTATATGTTGATAGAAAAAAAAAAGGAAAGCTCTACAAAAAAGTTTTACTATTCTTCCGCATCCCAGGAAAGGATATTAGAGGTTCACCAGAGAATAAAGATTACCTCAGCAATGGTCCCACACGGGTCAAGGGTCGACATTCTCTCACCGTAGGCGTCATCGTCAAAAGCGACGCAAATTTCCCTTCCGTTTCACGCAGGAAACAGAAACGTCTTAGGGGAAAGGAGCGCAAACAATTTACTAATAAATGAGCACCTCCCCTTTATATTCATCTCTTTAAATTTCAATGAACTGTTATCTCCCATGCTTAAAGCCTGCATGCAGAGGGCGTTTTTTGTAAAGGGGAGAGCATGGGAAATCATACGATACCCTCAGCGCAGACCTGACCGAGTCTCCGAGCGGAAAGCTGATGTAAGCAAGCGAGATGACACCCATGAGTAAGGAGTGTAAATAATTTATTGTAGTTGTTAATACAACCTGATCTCTTTTTGTCTGAGGACAACGATAAAACTATATGCTAAGGATTATTAACAAAAAGGAAAAGTAAAAGAAGTGTGGTGTTCGTATGTGAAGAAGAGTTTTAAAGGAACTTATAGACGACTTTCTTATTAATACAAATTAAACAATGTTATAACAATGCTTCACTAAGTGAAAATATTTTTTTAAACATTTCAAGTATTAGTAGTGCATCGTTTCATGTTTTAGCTGCAATTGAAAGTACTTAATTGCAGGTAAAACACTTTTGAATGTTGATGACACAGTGTAAAGTAATCAAATGATGGTCATTAAAATTGCAACATCATGAAGGAAAGCAAATACAAGAAAGGTATTTATTGTACGTAAACAGTATATCATGAAGACAAAATGATTAAATTTGTAAGCAGTTTGGGGGTTTAGATGGGAGCGAAATTAATAGAAACAGCTGCCACCCCTGGCAGCTAAAATGGCTCTTATCTGGTTAGGCATGGAGTCAAACTGGGCTTGAATGACAGAAACGCGCAACTCATTCCATACTGCTTCATGTCTATGCCACACTTCATCAACCGTATTAGCTGGGGAGGGGTGATGGTCGATCGCTACCCGATATAAAGCATCTGGTCAGCTCCCCATGACCAGATGTTTTTAATGGATGACAGATCTGTAGACCATGCAGGCTAGTGAAACCATCGAATACCCCGTGTATCGAGGAAGGCTGCGTATCGAGCAATAATTGGCCTTGAATTATCGTGTTGTAAGATGGCGTTTGGCAGGTCTTGAAGGTAGGACACAACCACTGGACGTAAGTTTTCAGATATGCACCAATTACTGAATTAGAGATGTGCGTGCCGTGTATACAATGGCTGCCCACATCTTCACACCAGGTGCACGGCCCTTATGCCGATATCGAATGAAAGCAGGTGAAGAACGCTCTCCTCGGAGCCTCCAGACATGCATACGGCCATCAGACTTGTCGGGACTCGTATGAAAAGACGACATTGTGCTACTCCTGTATTCTACTTTGTCATTCGGGGCTCCAGAATAGCCGTCACTCTCTAGGCTGCAAACGTCATCGCCTCGTACGAGCGGATACTGGGCGTACTGCACACATGACTAATGGTCCGTGATGTGGTTGTATGATTTCGCTGGGCCAACCTCACAATATGCCTTTCCTCTCGAACGTTAGTCATGGGAGGGCGTGGAGATCCTGCATACTGTTCAGTATGAACTTCACCAACCCATTGATTCCATATTTGAATGACAGTGGTTGGATTTCGACTAGTGAGACAGGCAATATCACGAAACGATAATCCACACTCTCGATAGGCCTCTATCGAATTCCAACACTTGCTGGTAAGCATTTCTACTTATTATTTAAGACATAACACGAGTTAGCATATTTCGAATGAGAAATCCACTACTCAACTGAGGACTTTGCGAATGAGACATCCACTACACTACTTTTCTTTTAAGCAGTTCTTCAGATGTCATTTCTCCCTCCTGCGTCGTCTAAATGCGCTGAAATACTAATCATTTGTGTATCCTGACTTCTTCTTCCTGTCATGTGATTTTGACGTTCTTCAGGTTATTTCTTTCTGGTGTTACAATTTTAATATTCAGCAGTGTAACTATCAGAGTACTTGACATACAATGCAAAAAGTTATTGCTTTTCGAAATGCAATAACAGTAATAAGATTGTTTTATCAATGACAGTCGTACATTAGTTTGCTTGAAAGAAAATAGTTTAATTCATAAGCACCTCATGATTTAAAGGGGGAAAAAGTATATCCAATACAGATTCTTTTTTTATGAAGCAAACATATTTTCAAAAAAAAAATGATCTGTAACTATTAATATTTATTCTAAATACTACCTTTGTTAGCATAAAAGGGTGTTTGCAAGTACAGTAAAGATATTTTTTGATCCATTGATTTTTATGAAGTGCAGTGGAGAGATATGCAAGGAATGGGATCTAATGGGCTTACATACTTCTACGTATTGTACATTAATATGGAAATATAACTGTTCATAACAGGCTTGCTGACAATTATGCTGTAGAAAGTTTCACTTCTTTGAACACGGCTTTTTATTTATATAAGCAAATGTTTCCTTTATTTAAGGAAAGAACAGATTTAGTACGGGTAAGCTACTGTACCGAAAAAAGAATTGAAAGTTTGTGTATGGACAGAATTGTCGAGGCGGTATTAATTCTTTAAAGGCCTCTAGATAATAAGATGTTTCAGGTTGAGTTGCACAAGGAATCGTAACAAAATAATATAATGCCCGAATCTCTGAAGGGTTACTAAACTTCAGCGTAGTCAACCCCTTACGAGTTATACTGTCCTAGAATTCGTACTAAGCAATTTGCAGTGCTGTGATAGCACATTTCGTAATTCCGTCATAACAACTGCCTTGTTTTTGATTGTTTGGTTGTTTATTTGGTGGCCCTTAGAAGTATTACGAGGCTAGTAGCGATGGGCCTCGTAGTACCAAATCTCGATCGAAAGACGATGACAACACCTGAGCTGGCACTT
>BMAW01041155.1:479798-489985 GCA_019974015.1 Nephila pilipes | reverse complement strand
CCTCTCAAAACCATCACACCCCGTGGTGGAGCCTCAAAATATAATATGCATCAGTCGTGATACATGACTAGTCTGTTGTTGTGGCATTGGGACTCGAACCCACCATGAAACGCAACTACAGCAATTACCGGTTACCGCGCGGCTACAACCCCAACTGCCATGCATGTTATATATAATTATTAAGGTAGACTATTTATTCAGCATACTACTCGTATCAATCGATTACAAAAATAAATGTTCCTTAATAAACAAACATGTGTATTACATAAATATCCCATAAAATAAAATATTAAAATTAAAAATAACCTCTATTCTCCTTTCATAAGTTATTTTGTAGTTTCCGACGCTGCAGTTTGGAGGACAATTTTAGCTTTTAACTAATGGAATTATTACTCATTTCACACAAGCACCGTCAATTATGTAAAATATAAATGATTTAAATTTAAATTCAAATGCTGGAATCATTCATTCATTGCAATACTAATTGTTGAAATATTTTGAAAGTCATATCTGACAAATTCGACTTTTGACTGCCTTGTATATATATATATATAACATATATATATTATATAATGTTAATGTGGTCATCTATCAGTTTAAAATTAGATTGCATGTAATTTAATGTCCGTTTAAGCTATCTTATTTACTAAGAAGAATAACTATATATCCGTTATTTCATTTGTTTTAATCAAAAATTCTATTGCAGTTTATATTTTCTTTTATATGTTCAAAAATTATTAAAGTGAAAACAAAATATTTAGACAAAGGGAAAGTTACGAAATTAGTTAAAATTTTATTAAAAATATATTACAGTCCCAACATTTGACAGTATTGATAGAGGGAGCTATTATTTCGAAATTTATTATATTCAGGAAAATGAAACATGTATCTTTGGTGTCGAAAATGAGCAATTTCCCGTCTTTTATTTGGTGCTAGCTAGATACCAGTTTTCTGGATGAATAAATTGTTAGAAGTAAAAATATACTTTTTATACATATAAATATTATTGATATAATTTGCGTTAAGCTATGTATAAAACAGCGATAATCTTCCTGAATGAAGAAAATACAGGCGAAAATTCAAAAGCTGGTGTAATCAAAATATATAAAATCTTATTCATAATTTTCACGATTCTTTTCTTAAGGCCATTCAA
This sequence comes from Nephila pilipes, assembly GCA_019974015.1. Lineage (NCBI taxonomy): Eukaryota > Metazoa > Arthropoda > Arachnida > Araneae > Nephilidae > Nephila > Nephila pilipes. The sequence continues at coordinate 488,832 of BMAW01041155.1, read as the reverse complement.
TATTTTCGAAGATGATTTGATAAAAGGCGTGTAATTTTACAGTATAAAGATGTACAACCAACAATTAAACTTTCAGTTTTATTTAACATTTAATTTCTAAAAACTAAAGTGTCCCATTATTCTTTAATCGATATCAGGTAAACAGTGTTAAAACAATAATTTAAATGTCCCTTTTTGGTGGGCGAAAAATTGGTCATCCACTGCAAAACACGAAAAATGGCCGAAGTGTTAATATTAAGGGTTGGGGTGAAAAATATCACCAAAATAAATTTGATTTCCCCTCACCGTCCTTATATCTCCTTCCACACATCTATAAAATGGGTAAGTCAATTTACGATGTGAAACAGTATGAATTGTAAGATAAGAAACAAACGATAAACAAACTTTCAAATTTACTCTGCAAGCAGCATTAAGCCATTTTTTTTAGAAAAAATGCATTGATAATTTTACAAATAGCAACTGTTACTAAATGGTTGTACAAAAACTTAACTTTTACGCTTAAGAGGAGTCATTCAGTCATGATAATTTAGGTCAATGTATATAAATAATATTGGACTACACTACTCGTAAGATTAACCGTATATTCATACCCACTAAAATATACAGAATTTATTTATTTTACAACAATAGAATCAATGTGAGGTTGCAATTCAAATACAAGTATTATATTTTTGCACAAAATACTTGAGAATTAAATCGTACGTCAAGGGGTTAAAAAATTTTTGTTATCATTTTAAGAAATAATTTTTTCACATTTAGAAATTGAACTGAAAAAACTTTTCAATTATCCATATTCATTCCTAAATCTAAACTGTATTTCATTCTGGAGCGCATATCTAAGAGTAGACATTGAATTATAATATTAGGACGGATAATTTAGGAGGTCTATATTGAACGTTAAAAAGAACTATTGTTAGTCAATGAACAATTAAAATAAATGAAGTTGTTTTCTTATAGGCTGATATATTAGCTGTTATGAGTACAAAATGGTTTCAAACATTGAAACAAAGTTAATAAATAGGAAAATGAAGTTTAAGAACATTTAATATTATCGTAATTATAAAGAACATAATTGCAAGATAAAATTTATTCTTCATTTTGTTTTGAAATGCAAATTTAGATTCAAACTTAATCTTTTATGATAAAAATGAATGGTATTTACATTTTATTATAATCAAAGTATCATTGTTAAACTAAAATAAACACAAAAGGCAGCACCGCACATCTTACAACAAAGCGAATTAAATATCTACTCTACAAGTTTAAAGCTCTTATCTACTGATTATATATCTTATTTGTTTTTAATAGATTGAATTTATTTTAAGTTCAGTAGATCTCTCTGTGTTAATTTCAACCAGTCGCTCAAAATGAATGCAAGTTTATAGGTTTTACATCGAATGAAGTAAAAAAAATTGTATGAAGTGAAATTATAATGCTCTTTTTATTTCATCTGTATCCTTTTTATTTTAAAGCTCATAAAATAATCTAAGACATATATTTAATAATTTATTGTTATTTACGTATGTCTGATAAATCTAGCAAAAAATGAAATTAGAGCAAAATTTCATATTACTACTTCTCAGAGAAACTTACAGACCACTCTCTTCTACTAAAAAATCTAATAGATATACATTATTAATTTCTATTTTACTTCAAAAAATTTCTAAAACCATTGATAATTTAATTCATATGAAAGGCATTTATACATATTTTATAATACCTAATTTGTACAATACAAGTCTTTTGCTTTAAGACAAGTTTTGATTTCAGAATAACGTCATTCTAATAAACAGCTCTGGGCTACTGGTGACGCTCTCATAATTTTGAGTTCACGGTCAAGTGACGTATTAGAGAACTCGTGAGCTGCCCCTCATCTTCAAACTTTCATATCACGCCAGCGATGAGCTTGGAGCCTCGAACAGGTTTAGTGCATCAGCACCCTACAGGAAGGAACGGCGTATTACAGCAACGTTAAGGGTATTGGCGACAGATTTTATAATTTCAACTATGATCGAACAAAACAACATTATGGTACCTTACTCAGTAAACTTCCACGTAACACTACTAAACGTATCTGACTGGTGTTGGAAACCCCTCATGTAACTTATTTGCTTTTTAAAACACTTGCCTTGTACACTACATTTGAGTTTTACACTTTTACTTTTTATCATCTTATGTTTGTTTTCATATTTTAAAATACTTTTTGTTAGTTTTAACGATTTTGGCACAGCATACCTACTTTGCTCTTACGCCATAAAACCCTCCCTCCCTCCCGTCACCACTGACACTACTTGGGACTTTGTCTGATAAACATGCAGTATGCCTCCATTCCTCCTGGCTCTCTTGTTGGGTCAAGCGAACTCTGACCTTTAGATATCAGTGGCATAAAACTGCATTATATTCCATAATATCATTTGCAAAGCATAGTTGGCGATTAAAACATTTCTTATTTTATTGAGACGTAACTAAAGTTGCTTAAAGATTTCTAACAAAATTTCGGTTGTTTAAATAATTTGAGACGTAACTAAAGTTGATCAAAAGTTTTCCAATAATATTTCAATTTATCTAAATATAGTGAATCAGATGAAAACGTTTATAACCAGCTCGTAAGAAAACATATTAATATCGTCAACAACGTTTAAGCTAAACAAAGCGATTTCCGTGTTTCCCTTTCTGGGTCTTACATGCTAACAAAACTTTAGAAAGTACTTTGAAAAATAAAGCTAAACTAAATTATTATCATCCCTTTTAAACCATATTTTCTGTTTTATGCGAACTTTAAATTTGATAAAACTTAAGAAGATGCTGAAAACTTTTATAGACACATACTTTTAAAATTTTAAAGTTAAATTTCAGATATTTTCTGAATTCCTTTTCATTTTCCAGAGTAGCTGTTTTGGTAAAGATAGTAACGAAACCTATCTTGTATGCCACAAATCACATTTATAAGCTTAGAATTTATATTGTTTGATGTTTTTATTTACAATAAAGATTATGTGATCTAGAATTTTTGTCAGAACATCTGGGATATAATTAAAAATCCCAAGTAAAAAGATGAGTCAAAGACTTTTATCAAGAAGATCAAAATAAATTATTTATAATCTTTTATTGAGAAATAATTTTTACTTTAGCATTCGTAAAACTTATTTTAAGGATTATATTAAATTGCCACTATTTGAGTATATTTGCATTAGGAACGTTTTATATTTCAGTAAAGAATATACATCTTAAAAACAAAATAAAATGTTAACGTATCATATAAATCTTTCTTTAAAAGAGTGTAATGGACAGAATTTATTTCGGATGAAAGCTTATCTTCAGGATTTTAAAAAAAAACAATTTATCCTTTATTGTTCCATGTGACAAAAATTGTAATGATAAGGTTGTTTGATAAAAATGTAACTCTCAGTTTTACTGGTTTCCTTTATTAATTATTCTGAATTGAACTCATGATGTACGTTTTTTTTTTATAATTTTACATTCTTCTCAAAGAAGTTCATAAATACATTTATTTATTAAATTAAGGTTTTTCGTCCTTCATATTTGTAAATTATAATGCCCTCTCTCTACTCACACACACACATATATGATCACATGTATATATACATATCATACACATATATATGTATATATCATCTATATACATATCACATATATATGCAGCCATAATATATGTCACATATATATATAATATATATAATACATACACATATATACATACACATACACACATATATAGTATTGTCTAAAATATATAATAAATAAAATATAAATATAAATAATCGTTGAAATGATATAATTAAAATAGCATAGAAGCAAATATTAAAGCAAAAATCAAAAAGTAATTAATAGCTAATATAAGAAAATAATCAATTTTTTTTATTATACCTAATTCCATAGTCAAAGTAAATAGTAAAACATTTCAAAACGTAGGATAAGTTACAAATTTACCTGAGAAATTGTGAAACATAATTAATAGCAAAGAAAAATAAAAACAGAGACAAATTACAAGAGATATAAAGATACATAAGCCTATATTGTATCCTCAAATAATTTTTGAGTAATCATTTAAAATATGGACTCGCGCTCAATTTGTAGTCTAAGTAATGAAATGTAATGGCTCAAATGAAATGTAATGCGTAGGAAATTCTCGGAATAACGTATATTAAACTAGAATGCTACGTCAGCCCAAACCAGTTGGGAAGAGTCAGGTTTTATATTGTGCAAACACACACTCTCTCTCTATATATATATATATATGTAATATACACTCAATTTATACCTAACTTTCAACCTTCGTGTGACTTATGTGAGGTTCTTTACTTTTTCTGTTTTTTTCAAAACTTTTGACTTTATAAGTATTTTCAGTTTTATATATTTTTTATAGTTTATTCTTAACCTGTCTTTCCTTTTATGTATTTTCAGGAAATTTCTGCAATCAGTTTTATAAATTCAATTTATATATATATATATAAAGTTCAAATTTATATTTCTAATTTATTTCATAATTAATATGTTCATTCCTGATACAATTTAGTTTTTTTTAATTTATTCGATCAATTGATTCATGTACTAATTTAGCGTGGTACGGATAATCCCTAACGACCTTTCGTTTCCGTATAAAGCACCTAAAGATCCTGCATGCAGTCGTTATCCCGATGTATCTCCCCCTCTCTCTTTCGCGTCTATGTGAAATGAATTAAAGCAGTGAATTACAATTTATTTCTTGAACCATGACTGCTCTGAAATAAGTATAAAATGATTCAGAAATTAATAAATCACTCAATATATAGCACGTGATCGAGTTATCCCTACCTTTGAGCAAGGAGTATAATTCTCTTCTCTTACTATCTGGAGGTGAACCTACACTTCTTGCATTATCCATTTTAATAATGTATATTTTTGCCTCTCTCTCTCTCTCGAAAGGAATAAACAATCATAATTGCACAAGGTTATCCCTATTTAACAGTGAATCATCTGCATTTTATCCATTCATGAAAAATTTGTTAAACACATGTAGTGTTACAATGGAATTTCGAGAACCTGTTCAGTTACATAACAGAGGTTGTCAAATATTTGAAATTATGGAGGGAATCTAGGCATGCATATATAGGTAATGTTTTTATGGATGGGTAGTTAAATTCAAAAGTTTATAAAACAAAACTTTCCTGGAATGAAAATGTAAATATAAATATAGTATAGAAAATATGTTTATGATAAATATGTATATATTACGTCTTAAATTAATAAATTTGTTATTATATGAATATATAAGTTAGATATTTAATACTATTACTATACATTAGTATAATATAAGCATAGTAAAAAGATTTCATAACATCAAAATTGTAACAAATTAGAAATTATTTACTTTTAATTTAATGACTTAGATTACAGTAACATCTAATGTTAAGATTGCTTCCTAGTCATAAAAAGATTATAATAGGAAAACTACTTTGTAAGTTCTAACAATCTACCCTATAGATTTAATATTTTGCTTTTTAATGAAATGCCAGATTTTACAAACGTATCCTCTAACAAAATCATTTTGCAGATTTTTAATAGAATGTTTTAAATCTTTAATAAGAACTTTTATTAGTCTTACATTAGCAATACGTAAGCTTGTACACACATATATATATATATATATATATATATATATATATATATATATATGTACGGGTATAAAGAGTACAAAGAGTACATTCTGTAAGCACAAAACAATTTGAAATTATTTAAAACAAAAACAACTTAGGAAAAAAACTAATAGTTATAGAAATAACCAAAAATCAAATTAAGAAATAACTACGAAAGTCATACAAAATTTACTTAAATAATCAAGCTATCTAAAATTTAAGACTCTAAGTAATCAACAAACTATTTAAAAATTAAACAATTTAAGACAAAGCAAAGAATTAGAAAAGCTAAAACTTAGAAAAAAAAGAGATAACGTGTAATTAATATTGTTCCATACGTTGAAATGGAATAATGTGTGTTTATACCTGTAATTACAGTTCTAATCGTCACACTTCAGTGAATAACATTATAAAAAGAAGTTAGTGAACCAAAAATGAGAAATTTAATTAATTATTTAAATCAATAATTAAAACATAAAGTTTAAAAAACTAAAACATAAAGAAATACAAAATACTTACCAACGACATGTCTTCATAATTATAAAATGTGGAACCATTTAATCATGATTAAATCACGAGCAGAATGAAAATCTTTACGTGATGCAAAAAGTCTTGAACATGTTGCATTATAAACAACAAAACGAAATTTACCAAAATAAACCAATTACTGACAGGATATAACTACACATAACTATATATCTATATCTATATCTCTCCCTTCCTCAATCTTTATTATGGACATAAGTATATGTACTGTTCCATAATGAAAATCTATATATTATAGAACATTGGTTAATTCTTCCCTATTTGAGAAATATTGAAACATCGTATGATATTGTAAATGAGAACATAAACAAATGTATTTTTCGTTTTTTTAATAAACGTTTTTTTATTTTTATTTTCTTAAATTGTTACGGGATTGATTTTTGAATGACACACATGTTAAACATAACAATTATTTCTAATATGGTACCGTGCACTATTTAAAAATTATTTACTGAATTCCCGTAAAAAAGGTGTTAATTTGTTGATTTTGAATTAAGACATCTGAAATATTCCATTATATTATAAATAATAACATATGAGTCGGAAGGAAATTAGAGATTAATTCGAATTTTAATCTCGAGAAAAATCTTAAATGTAAAATGTAATTTGTAAATGTATTTATGACCGCTGTAACAGAGTAAACTTGGTCGTGACCTTGCAGTTGGCCTGGTTTACGTTGAGTCACTAACTCGAATCCTGATGCCCACCGTGTAATGGGTCTGGCGCAAGTTAAATGTGTTAAGCATCCAAGTTCTCTTCTTGGTGTTGTGTGGAAGTTTGGTGAGTGGGTTATCAGCTTAAATATCACCCTCGTCATTTGACAGAGGTCCCAAAATTTCAAAATACATTGCCAATGTTCCGAATGTTATTTCATAGTGCTACGTTATGAAATAATCTTTGTTACTTAAATATACTCTGATATTTCAATAATTTAATTACTTTGCAATACAACGTAAAAACTCAAGTTTGTAAAATTAAATGTTACAATTACAAAATTACACCAATCTTTGTTAATTTTGTAACTGTAACATTTAATTACACCAAATATATTTCTAATTCGATTCTTTGTTTTAAGTTATCGCTTTAACTATTTACAATTGATTCATTAAAATATCTATATCTGATATCTTAGGTGAAATATGAGAAACTAACTGGTTTATTTAAGTAACAAATTGGCACTCAATATATATACTACGTGATTGATTGATTGTTAATTAACGTCAAATTTAGAAGCAACACATTTACTATTGACGATATACCTAGTAATTTTGAGTCTCGCTAAATGATGATGACGATTCCTGAGTTAGCAAATCACTCATTAAATTTCCGCATGTCAATTTGAGCACATTAAACATCGGTAGATTTATAGCGCATCAGCCTGACAGGTCTTTTGTAACATCAAACCTGCGACTTGATAGAAACACTCAGGACATGAGCTCGCCACCATGACCACTTGGCTATCGTGGTCATCATGTGTTACGAGAACGGCTAATTAATTAAAGAAAATTACATTGACTTTTCAAAATTCTCTGTAATTTGCGAGAATCAGAAAACAGTGAGTGAATTGAATTAAGTCTTTGCCATTCCGTTCAGAAAACTATTTTTATTAATAGTGATAAGTACATAACAATAAATAAAAAAGTAATGATATTGCGAATAATGATAGTGCTTTTCAAGATACATCGCATATTATAATTAGTACTCTCTTCTTAAATATTATTGTGAAAATTTTCAAAATTTTGATAGCCTTTTATTCATTCCCGGCTGTAACGTTACCCTCTTGGTTTGGAATATCCATAATTTTGGAATTTTTGGTTAGTATTCGTTTGAAAACTTTTACAGTAATTATACGAGTATTTTGTTCTTGAACTAGAATTCATTAGGAACTCAAGAGACAGATATTAATTATGTTATTTTATGGAATTAAAATTCTAATAATCAATTAATTTTTTGATTTCATAAAACAGAATAACTCAGTCTAATTGGGAGAGTTAAGAATCTTATTTTATTTTATTTTCAATTTTGAAGAAGTGTTTGGGCCTGGCACACGACGTAGACGTTATTCTATGTTAGACAGAGCTTTTCCTTTTTACTCTTGTTACATACATATATATTTCGATAATACATTACTTGTCATGGGGGTGCCATCATATCACCACCTATCATAATGACTGAACAGGTGCACATTTTTTCTAATAATGTACTGATAAGTACTGATATGATTTGATAAATTTCAAAACTTTATTGAAATTTAGGAAACAGATTTATTTCAGGCAATTTTTGATTTAAGTAAGTTTTGTTTTATTTAGTCCATAATGAAACTGAAATGAAATAGAGTTTTTTTTTAAAAAAAAAATATATACGATGGATTATTATTGAAGGACTAGGTAGTTTTTATTCATATTCTTAATGAAAAAAGCGATATCAGATATTGCATCTCATCTAGTTAAATTCTACATCATATTATGTGACAATCATATACTTTTCTGGACTGTAATTTACAATACTTACATTGTTCAGAGTAATGAACGAGAGAATAATAATTATATATTTCTTAATACTGTTATTTACATAACCTTGATTGTACTAAATCACAAGTCCACAAAGAACCGCTAGGGGATTAAACCTATTCCAGGTGTCTTTTCATATATTTAAAACTCTTCTAATATTTCTTAAGACGTACGTCTTAAGTATATTTCAGAAGTTTCACACAGTATTCTATGTAACTCTATTTAATAATTAATTATGTTAATTCCTTTATAATTTATATTCTATATTTATAATTTCTTTTCTATTTATAATTCAATTTAATAATTAATAGTATTAATAATTATATTTAATTCGATTTAATA
>BMAW01041155.1:429537-479788 GCA_019974015.1 Nephila pilipes | reverse complement strand
ATTTAATAATTAATAGTATTAATAATTATATTTAATTCGATTTAATAATTAATAATATTAATAATTATATTTATTTCTATTTAATAATTTAATATTATTCTATTTAATTAATTTGTTTATCAGCCATACTTCAAAATTTTCACAATTTTAATTGCTACGGGATAGTCTTCAGAATATTCTTATTGTGCAACATAAATAAAAGTGTCAATGTAAAATAAATGCATAAAAACCAAAATAATTTCCGTTTAAGTAGCTGGATGAATAGATTTAACCAACTGTCAACCATTTTGTCAATGTATGCTAAAGAAAGATCCATTTTTTTTCAATAACTAGTTACTACAATTGAATGGTATATTTCAAGAACTAGGCAAGCAAACAGCCACAAATAATTGAGGAAAATAGAATTAAGGTAAAGAAAGCACCGAGTAATTCACCATTAAGGCTTAAAAAACAAAGAAAAGGTTTTTGAGTTGTCAGCAGTATTTTAAAATAAAGAAAGCTAATGTGCTTCCTAACCGTGACGAAATGAACTTTTTCGAGTACATGATCTAACAAGGTATTTCACATTTTCCAAATCGTATTTTGGCATCCGTCCCATAGTCATTATTTCCACTCGTAGTTAATTAATTTTTATGAAAAATATATCTCTATTATTTTTAAAATTTCTTTTCTTTTTTTTTTACTTGGTCTTTTTCAACTTCATGTTTTGATAACATAATTGATACGTTTCTAAACTTCGAAGGAACTTATTAACACAGAATTAATTATTTATACTGAATTCAACAAAACTGCATGATGAAAAATTTAGAATACCGTTATTCCATTCAAAAAGATTATCCTACAGTTAAATTCCTATATGTACTGGTCATGAACTTCTCACTGATCTTGGTCGCTGAAGCAAATAGATTTTTCTAATAGTGGTAGTCAAAAAAAAAAAAAAAAAAAAAAAAAAAAAAAAAACTTTACGGCATCTGTCGATTGACTATTTTGATTTCGTGAACGTTATGTTAATCCTATGGAACTTCTATTGCCTTCCGCAGATCTAGATTATTTTTTCTGTTTCAATGCAAATAAGTACAGCCGAAAGAGAATTAAAAAAAAAATGAAGGTTTCTGCGTATTTACATTTTCCCACCAATTTTTAAAAATATTTTTACCCTTATTTTAATGACACGTAGAGAAGTTTTCCAGTCTTTAAAACATATTCTAAAATATTTTCGAAAATCGGGGAGAAAATGTAATGCGGCAGAAACTTCCAATAAATGTTGCTTTTTTGGATCCACGTTTTTGCATTCAAATAGATAAAATAGTAAATATTTGAGGACGGTTGTAAAAATCCCATAGGATTAACATTACGATCACGAAATAAAAATGGTCGGTAGACGGAAGCCTTAAATATGCAAAATCCTGTCTTTTGAGAGATGAAATAACAAAATTCTGAGAATTCAAGGCTCTTTGGTGCTTGGGGAAACAGCCACAAAAGTTCTGGACTTATCTTCTTTTTCTTCCAAAACGTATGCATTCGTTCAACATTGGTGTCAGAAAAAAATCCAAGTTCCTGGTACCTGGGTTTTGTACCAAAGGATTGGACAGTTTTTACTATCTGATGTAGTTTTTTCCCATTATTTGTAACAGGACTCGAATAACATTACATTCGTGTCAGATAATAAATGCAAATTTTATTTGAGAAATTGTGTGTGTATGTGTTTAAATTTTGGTTTTATTAATTTCGATCTAGAAGCAACACGAGAGCTATTGGCGATTGACCTCACAATTTTGCTCCTCGGTCAAGTGAAGAGGATAACACCTTAGCTGCTACCCTCTCTCCTAACTTCCACACAAGTGGCTACTATAGTCTAGTGGTCATGGCCGCGGACTCGCGGTTGGCGGTTTTGATTGAGTCATGGGGTTCGAGCCATGATGTCACTGAAGACCCACTGTATTGTCGGGAATGATGCACGCTAAATCTGTCGAGGCTCAAAATCCTCCCGTTGTCGTGGTGTGGAAGTTAGGAGGGGGAGTTATAATCCTCGTCATTTACCCGAGATTCAAAATTACGAGGTCCGTCGCCAATAGTCCTCGTGTTGCTTCTTGTCGACGTCAGTAAAAACGAAACCTAACCAAATCCAAACCCTTCTAACGGGAGAACTTTGAGCCTCGATAGATTAAACGTGCATCACTCTCGGTTGAACGGAGAGATTTGAACCTACGATTAAGAAATTGGGACACCTGGTTCTTGTACTAAGACTCAATTATTGGAAAGACACAAAGGATAAAGAAGCTCCATCTGAAAAATATTTCCAGTTGGAATAAATTCCTATGTATGTAAAACAAGTTGATAATCAGTAGAATTCTCATTCATCTCTAACATGAAAATTAGCTAAATGATTATTGAAGTGGACAGTAGTCTACTATTTTAATAGATAAAAATTCGAAAAAGTTGTGGATCGATTCAGCAACGCTTCTAAGTTCAGAACAGTAGTTCCCCCCCCCCCAGAAAAGCAGTTATTCTAATCAATATAAATTTTCTCCCTAATATATGCTTGATTTAACTTAATCTAAATGATTTTTCTATAAAAAATTGTTGTAATTAGAGCAAGGTGTACCCTTAAACATACATTAAAAGTTTACATTTAGCGTCGCAGTGGATGTTAATGTAGTGCCGCTCTACCCATTCTGGAATTATTAAGTCGCATAAAATGAAAAATCGAATTTCTTATAATTTGCGCACTGATTTCTTAAATGGTTCGGTGCACGTTGAAAGTTTTAGTTTTATAATCGGTAATAATTCAAAGAACTTGGGAAAGGTCAACTAGCTCAATAAATAGGTTTCCATTTCAATTGAGCAATCGGTAAATGAAAAGAAGAATTAAAATTACAATTTTCTTTATTAATGGAACAACATGACCCCTTTAGCAGAATAATAGTTATCTGAAACGAAAAATGGATTATTTGTGACAACAAAAAACTGTCCGCGTAATGGATTAACTATGGTGAAATGCAAGGCATATACCGAAGCCAAAACTACATAGCCAAAATATTATAGTGATTCTGTGGTGCTAGGAGTATCATCCATTAATCATTTTTAAGGCCTGGGTGAACAGTATCTACTGCGTCATATTGCAGCAAAATTGAAGAAATACATAGAAAATTGACCCAAACGGACCCTGCATTAAACAACAGACACGAACCCATCCATCTTCATGATAATGATGGAAGATGGGTCTCATGTGGTGCAAATAACAGCACAAAAGCTTAAGGAATTAGGATACGAAATTTTCTCAGATCTTCTAAATTCAAATGATCTGTCACCAACTGGTAACCATTTACTTAGAAGTTTGAAACACTACGTATGAAACAAGATCTTTCCAATAGTACTGAGATCGAAACATTCTTTACAGAAAGAGGAATTTATTTGCTCGAAACGCATTGACAAGAGCGTGTTAAAGCAAATGTTGCGTATCCAGATTAATAAAATGATTATTCGAAAATAAAAATAAGTTTTCTTTCTTTGAATAATCTGCCATTTCAGATTACACGTCCTAACAAATCATTCGTTATATAAGGAATACTAATTTGTATCTAGTGTAAGAAAATGTTATATATATCAAAACACATGATAATATAATATATCTTATCTTTGAAAGTTGTGTTCGATTTTCATAGATCTGTTTATAAAGGTTGCATTTCAAAATAATTTTGCTGCAAAAGATAAGAGATTTTTCTTATTTCTGATCGTGGTTTTTATTTATATAACGATATAGCTATTAAATGCATTTCACAAGTTGTTTCAAAAATGTAATCATGGTATTTGTAAAAGAAAACAATGATTGATAAATATATTTCAGAAAAAAATAAAGGAAATGTTAGAAGTAAAGATTTTCATGTTTGACAAAAAACAGCTTTCACTTTAAATATTCTCCCGGAAAACGAAAGATACTTAATTCAGTAGGTTTCATTTAAATAAACTTTGTTTTTAATTTTCTGTTTATAAATGGGGAAAAATTTTCGTGTTTAAAATGCATCATATATATCATTAAAATATCAATAATGTCTTATTAAAATATTAACTAAAATACTTTTAATCCAATAGAAATCCATAATTGCCTCCCAAAATCATTTTAATATTTATATTTCCAAACAACATAAAAAAAATTAATTAAAAACAGGTTTATTCAAAAATCAAAAAATGCATATTTTAAAGTTATAAACACTTTTACTCATTACAAAATTTACTTGATGAAGAATTACTTGACTAGAATCTTTATAGAGTTATAGAATTTTCGTGTTTGAAAGATGTCCCATTTCATGCAAAGCGTATGAATCTGAAATCAAATTTATTTTTAGATCACATTATGAAAACAAGTAGAGCTCGCAAAGACATTTAATTAAATTAGTTTCCCTGTTCGTAAATTTGGAAGTGAAAGAAATGAAAGTGACGCGTACCCAGAAACAAAGTAAAAAAATTCAGTTCTGCAAGGAATCCATTTACGGCAACAAAAATTCTCGAATTCCTATTTAGATCTAGCTCCTGGAATTTTCTTATGGTCAAAGAGTTCAAAGATTCTTTTTAAAGTTTCGTTTCTGAGTTTTCGCATCTTTTGCGTCGATTTATTACTTCTTTGTGCCGAAAAAAAAATCTTTTTATGGCAGAATGGTAAAATGTTACTTCAAAGTTCTTGTTCTGTTTGTGCTCTGTGAATATGTGCTTTGGAGGTCTTACGTTGTATTGAATAATAGATTCTTTGTCAAGATACACACAGAAACAGTATGTATCTTAACTGTGTGTTCCGTTTATTACTCTCGTTTATACACAGTGTTAACAAGAGTAATACACAGACAATAAAACAATTTGTAAAATTTTCATTTTCACATATTAGCAGCTTAGAAATTTAGATACTGAAAAGAAGAATATACTAACAAGATGAGGAAATTTGAAATTTTCATTTTAAAATCACTTCACTTTGCACCTTTTCCATTCAATAGCATTGAAGAAATACATTATTATTATTATTAAGATAATATGTGTAAATGAACAGGTATAGTGTAATTTGATTAATTTAAACTTTGGAAAGGGGAACTTAATACCGTTTTTTCACCAGAAATGCAAAAAACTATATTTCAATTATAATAAGAAGTAAAAAATATAAGATTTTAATTTTAAAACTAATTAAATTATATCTAAAACATGAGTATAGTACATGCCTTCTCCCTACTTAAATTACAGAATAACATACAAGAATGAGAAGATATATTATTTTTGAAAAACTGTTCACAAAATTAATGCATAAAAATATCCCATGGAAAGTATATTAAATATAGTCGTTTTCACTTAAAAATCTTTCATTCCTCTTTTTTTGTAATTAGCGTTAAAATGTCATTAGAAGCGTCCGACTTTATTATTGATAAAAAAAAATCACTTCACGTAAATCAAAGCTTAGACTGCAAAATTAAACTAGAGTACATAAATTTTAAACATTCCTATTGAAGAAAAACAAGAAATTATGATTAAATAGTGTGTACTTTGAAAGAACCTATACTTTTATAGAGTAATTGACAATCTATTATTTAATTAGCACATATACGCATGTGTCACCCGCGTAGAAGGGATGGGATTCTCAGATGGACTAAATACTAATTTCTGAAAGTTAATATGACTGAAAAAAGTTACAAATCACATTAATGTTACCATATTCTTCCAATTTTCATATTATCACATGCGTTTCAATTGTCACTTTCTAGTATTTGGTAAGCAAAGAATACTACTCTGGACAGTTGGTCACTCGATATTACTGGAAAAGGAAACGAGTCTACAAATATTGGGTACATAATACCCCCCCCCCCCCGAAAAAAAACCGACAGGAACTATTCTCGATTTCCTCAAAAATATTTTTTTGTACCCATTAAAAGCTTTTGTAGTGATTCAGAAAGAGAATGTAAGCAAAACAAAACAAAAAATCGGATAATCTCGCTGTTGTTGTTAGTAATCTTCTCAGATAAGTTGCAGAGCTTAGACTAAGCCCATAAGACCATGTTCTATGAAACGTTAACTGACTAAATTTTATACTCTTGGATAGGATTTTGAGAAACGTCTATACACAGTAAATAATAAGGAAAGGAATTGCTGATGTTTTACTTTAGGTATAAGGATAAAAAGTTTTGATTCCTCTCACATAAGTCATGTGTCCGGTGTGTTTGCTTCAGAGTTTGTAAGTGTTTGGTTCTTTTAAATCAGCAAAGATATTTCAAGAGGCTAAACAGAATACTAAGAATGTTTGGATGGATCATGCTATTATTGGTGATTTCTGAAAAACTGAACTGAGACTTATTATAGAGGACAGCTCACAATATGTGTTAGAGAGATCAGCGTGAATCCATCTTTCGCATCGAACCTTTTGTTTAATCACCAATCTTCTGTTAATCAATTTAAAGTGTGATGGTATGCAAGAAGAATATACATTCTATGGATTCAGATTCTATCAAGAGTAGCAACAATATTATCCTCTTTGATTTTAGATACAGCACCTATTGTTATCAACTGCGTCTATAAATACTACAGATTCTTATATTCTCTTCTTTACATTTTAAATACATCAGTCTCCTGCTGCTACCAACTGCCTCAATAAAACGTATATGTATTTATATGATCCTTATTTAATTTTAAATACATTACTGATACTAATTGCCTCTATAAATTCTTAAATCCAATTCATTATATTTTAAATACAATGATCTATTGCTGATAACAGCTGCCTCGATGAATATTACAGCTGTTTATCGAGACAGTTACTTATTACTGAAAATGAGGACACGGTTCTATTTTGAGCAGTGGTTTATGAGCATGTAGTTACAGAGTTGAAAAAATTCATTTTAGTTTGATTGCATTAACGGTACACAAGAGCAACTAGACGATTTGGCAAAAGATTCCATAATTTTCAAACATGATCATTGGAGAAAATCCGGCATCTGAGATGGTATTTTATTCTCTTAAATAGTTACAAAGAACCAATGTCTTTCTTAATAAATTCATATTTTTAAGAATATTCACATAATTTGATAAAAACATTTTTTTACTACTTTAAATTCTCGAGAAAGTATTACATAATAATTATTGGTAGTTAAATTTAAGAATGTTCCAAAAATGCAATTTTTGTTTTGTGCATGCGAGTTTTGCTTACGCATCTTATATTCTTATTTTATTATTCTAATAAGACTATAGTGTGCATCAATATTTCCTGTGTGAATGGGACTTTTTAAGGCTAAAATTTTAAATCTAAAAAAAAAATATGAAATTAAAAAAAATAGATCACGAAATAAAAAACAAACAAACGAATTTTTTTTTAATGTAATGAGTTTAATAACACTTAATAAAAAATAGTTGAATTAATTTACAGATCGTTATTTACAATTGTGATTCCATGAGAAAATAAAGATTTTTTTTTATTTTTACATTTCTCTTTTCCAGAAAATCTGAAGCAGTCGTATGATTACCAGAAAAAAATTTTCATAATTTCTCATTGTTTCATAATTAAGTAGAAAATATCATTTAGTAATAGAATTAGTTGCAGGGCAGCAATATAAATTCATAACAATCTGAATATAAATTATATACAGTCTAATAAAATTGATTCAATACATAGTGATTTTTTAATAATAATTTCCGAACAAATATATATATTTCTCAAAGGAAACAAGTCATCTGATAACAACGCTTTACTTTTACAGTGATTGTAAAATTGATCTTCAAAAGCAATGTATTTTTTTTCATCATTAATTCATATTTATTTAAAATGTTGTATAATTTGTGTTTCAGAATTAATGTTTAAAATAAAATAATTTTATTAGTGTTATAAAACGAAAAATGCTTGTGTAAACTTTTAAAATACAAAAAGAAATTTAAAATATTTCGATCTTAAGATTATACCTTAATCTTAATCAACAACCTAAAGATTTTACAAACAGAAAAAGAAATATCAATTGCTAATAATATAATAATGCATTATTTGCTACATAAAATTACATAAACATACTTTAAGCGAAATGGAACTGTTTTGAAGTGAATAATTTGATATGATGAATCCTATTTGCGAAAAATATAATAATACAGATTTTCCTTCATTTTTATTTAAACAAAAAAAACAACAACATTTATTTGATTATTTAGTTGAAAACGAAAATATGAAGAAGATAAATAAATTACATAAAAAGTATATTTGGTAATTCTTGAATCATAGAATGATTTTTCTAATTATGATGATTGTATTTCAAAGCGAACTATTTAGTCAATTTAATGTAACACATCTAATAAAGAATATCATCTCAAAAATGTTTCTTTAAGAATATTTGAATAATTCATCAGACTTTAAAATAACCGCTTAAAATATTTTGAAAGAGTTCCACATTTCTTTTGCTGAACTGACAGCTATTTTTGAATAATTTAGTATCTAATTTCGAAGAAAATTTATGGTAATACATGATTTTTAATGGAAGTTTCTATTTTTGCATGGGCTTTCATTTTTTCTTCAATACAGATATACAAAATCTGCCGAGTTCAAAAACTGAAAATGATCTTTTATGTTTTATAAAACATACAATTTAACACTTTAATCAGCTATTTATTTTGTTGCGTAAAAATGCTATTTTTACTGATATTTCAACAGAAATTGAAGTTGAACTAAAAACATGAAAAAAAAAATATTTGGTATTTTATTTATGAAATACAATGATTAAATATATTTCATCCTTTATTTGAAGTAATTTTATTATAAAATTTGAAGAATGGATTATGGTTTAAAAATGCGTAGAAAAGGTTAATTAGAAATCAAAAACTTATTTAATAATTAAAACTTATTTAATAACTTATTTAATAATTATTAATGAAATTATACAAGTTGTGTTTAGTAACTGATAAGCAGCATGTAGAAAATAAATAATAAACACAACGGAATTGTAAGCTCAACCTTCAACCGTTTCACATTTGACGTATGCGTTTTTTTAATATTTAATATAAAGGAAGGTTACATTTATTCTTCATTATCATATCAGTTTCATCATATTGAAAATGGTGAAAGTGATTGCATGTTCTGCGGATATGTTGTGTTTGTCTCATCCGTGTATTTCGGGAGTATGATATTTATTTTCCATCTTAATCTATATTGTTAACGTTTTCCATCTTAAGGGGTGTCAGGACCCTAAACTTTCGAAAAATGTGTCTGAAATGTATTTTTTTTTTAAAACTTCTGTATTATGCATAAAAATCATCTCAAATAAATGAAATTTTTTTGTGAGTTTCAAATGATTTCATATGTATAATTTGACGGTTAAATACAAAAATTTCTGTTTTTAAAAATGATTTATTGACTATATTTTGAAGAATTTTTTCCCCCCAAGAAATGTGATTTTCACTTCAGGTGTAAAACGTACAGTTCAAATATTACGCGAATACCACCAAATTAGTCTCAAATTAAGCGTAATATTTTCATTAAAGTGCTGAACCTATTTTATTTACAAAATACACATTTAATTGCATATAAAAAAAGGTTACAATTTAAAAATCGTAAATTCTTGAAATTTTTGAAAATTATTATTTTTTTTTCAATTTTTTTCCCTTTTCAATTACTTATTTTAGGTTTAGGCTCTATATGATAGTAATTAGAAGATATATGCACATTTGTATCCTTTTCTGATGATTAGAATTTCATACTTTTTACCTGAAAATTTGAAGAAGCATGTTTTGAGAAAAAAGAATTTGAAGTTAAGAATTTGAATAATTTCATAATCACTAAAATAGCCGACATAAAATGACTCTCATATACTAATTAAATCATTATTTTATAAATACACATTATAAATATGTACTATTAACTTGGTTTGATTTACTTTGTAGGCTACAAATGTCAAAAAACAAAGCCTATTGCATTTGTTTCGACATTTTTAGCGTTTTGAAATATGCACATGTTTACAAAATATAACAGTATTATTGACTTAAATTTAGGTATGTTACACAAAATAACTTTTTAAAGGAACATAGCCATTATTATTTATATATAACTCATATGTTGTTTAAAATGCAAAAATAAGGGGGGAAAATTGAGAAAAAATATTGTAAAGTTAAGAGTTTGAATAATTTAAAACTTATTTTAGTTACCCTTATAAGAAAACCTTATAAACCTTATATAAAAATAAAAAAAAACAATTTTAACAGTCCACATCTATAAGTGACAATCGATCTACGAACCTAAAAGTAATCTACACTTTTGACTCTGTGACTACACCTAGCCATTCAAAGTGACTTCACTTTGAATGGATCTTAACTGATAGAAATATCAAATAACGATTGGTGTCAAATTATTCAGAATAATCCAATTCACATAAAAATATTATTTTCAAAAAATTGACATTTTGAAAGTTTTAAGGCTCCTGACACCACTTAATTTATAATTATTGAAGCTGATGATATTTTACAAGCATTAAGTTGTATCACGAGGTATTTGCGAAACTTTCCATAATTAATATCTGGAGTTTCTTTTTGACTTTCGATTTAAGTTTCTAACTTCTTTTCAATCAAATTAAATATAGTTAAGTAACTTTAGAGGTGGAGTGAGTAGATATAACCAAGTCGTATAAAAGCAACAGAGAATTGAATTGAAAGAAAATTACAGTTTATAGGGAGAGTACTAATGTGAAAGGTGCGGGAGTTTTCTTGCGTGTCTACGTGATTTGTCGAATTAGACCCAACCCTGGCTGATTGATATTCGATTTGTAGGAATTACTCGCAGTGTAAATTAAGCGATTTCTTTGCTATATTATGTGGCAAATAAATATTCTTATTCGACTCTTGTGTCATAGTTCAGTCAAATACAGCTAACTCTCAAAATCAATGACCTACGCAAGGATACCCCAGTCTAGTCTCACATAACTGTTTATTTATCAACTTTGTACTATGATGTTTAAAAAATACTTGCTCTATAAGATAACACCCTAGATAGATTCATCCGTCCAACTAATACCGAATTAAGAGTGTTTTACCCAAGTCCTACCAGTTGAAGTTGGCTTGACTTTATTACGATAACTATCGCCTGTAGCATCTCTTGATCTCGTCTACCAACTGTAAGTATACTCAATGCTAGTGACACTCGACCTCTGTCGTCTCAGTTTTACTTCGCTTATATATTTTCCTATCTAAACCACTTCACTTTATTTCTACCTGCCTCTATTCTACCTAATCACGTTTCATTTTGTTTGGGAAGAAATTGTTGTTTCCAGCAATCAAACTTAATTAAAGTCCCCAAGGTTAGTGAAAAGAAAATCACGAATATAGCTCAACGTCACAATTATAGGAACTGTTTGTAATCTCAGAAAGAGGACTTTAAACTAGTGGAAAGCATTCTCTTTATTTGAGGATTATTAATATCAACTTTGGAACATAATTGACTATTTAAATTACTTGATTTGATCTTAAGTTGAAATTTATACTTACGATTCGAGCAACAATTAATATGACAGATGATATAAATAATAGAATTACGTCACAAAGTGCTTACAGACACAATAACAAGCCTCCTAAAGAATAGGTAGACAACACAAGCTCAGCGCCTGCAAAAGCAAATCGAATGAAATCTTTCTCTATACCTCAAAACTCTGACATTTTTACATAATTTGAATGCTTAAGAAACTTCCAAAAGATTGGATGCTGTGTGTTGATTAGTTAATCCCTGTATGGATTGATATTACGAAGCCAAACGGTTATCGTTATTTTGATTTGTTTTCCGTAAAACGGATTTTAATAAAAGAAGAACGCTAATGCAATGCCCGAGATGGCTTAAGACCAAAATTAATTAAAGTTTTAGCGTTACAATTGCTCTATGAAATCGGTATATAGTTATATATAGAGTAAAAGCGACGGGGGGATAAACTCCGCAGAGGTTTAGTTTGCAGAGAGAATGCTCTCGCTCTTTAAGGCACGACGTTTTCCATTAAGACACAAGCGTGCACTGAAAACTAGCTCTAGCTGCTGAATCACATTATGACGACATCCTATATATAATATACCTCCTCTGTCATCTTAAAATTTACTGCAATCACAAGATCTAAATTTTAATTTAATTTCAACACAGTCAAATTAATTAGAATAGTCAATTATTGCCAAAATATTTTAATTCTCGATTAAGAGGAAAGCTTTTGAACAATTTAATATCTCTCTCCGCGAGTGCTAACTATTAATATTATCTGTCAAATAATTTGCTTACTGGAATATGATGCGAGTATCTTCTTTAATTGCTCCAACAACGTTGAATCCTAATCTTACTAAATCTATTATTACACGCCAG
The DNA here is from genome assembly GCA_019974015.1 of Nephila pilipes. Lineage (NCBI taxonomy): Eukaryota > Metazoa > Arthropoda > Arachnida > Araneae > Nephilidae > Nephila > Nephila pilipes. The sequence continues at coordinate 467,460 of BMAW01041155.1, read as the reverse complement.
AATATTTCCGCACAAAACACCCTTCTTATTATTGTAACATTGTTATTATTTCCTATCTTTTCATCTACCCTCTTCTCTTTCTCAATATACTTCAATTTATATATGAGTTTTATTTTGGATAATTGAAATTTGAGTTGTTTGAATCAAGTAGAGTCCAGAAAATGTCCATATGGACAGTTGAAGGGAAATATACCTCATATTGTTACAATATGGTCGTCGTAGGGAGGATTCAGACATTTAACTTGAGGAGTTTTTAATTATGTCCTCTTCGTTTACTTGTTAACACAGTTAAACATACCACATTAACAACTAGTTATTAATTTGCAAGCCCTAAAATTGACTTCGTGATATATAACATTGTTCCGTCATGTAAGCCAGGCATATCTAACTCAAAGTCCATAGCATATAATTTTTACTGTGAATTTGTCAATGTTATGATTGGTCATAAGCGTTTATTAAAAAGATCTTAGCCTTATTTTTACAGTTCATGAATTACATATAATTATTTGAAACAAATTACAATAATCGTCAATGAGTAATTCAGATTTAGAGACGTCATTAAATAAAAATGGTGTGGACAAATCTAAACCAGTCAGATTTCAAAAAAAGCTTAGAAAATCACAAGTGAAATTATTTCCATGTTCGGAGATATTTATTCACATAAGTAGAGATTTACGCTGAAGATCTTCTCCGAAGTAAGGAAAATAGCAGTCAATGAAAGATGTCTTGTGAGAGGAAAAACTCATTCACATTATATCACAACTTCTTGACATTAATCTTTTTATTCTATATTTTTTGGCGGGTGATCTACGGAAACAATTTTATATTTTTGAAATTAGAATTACTTTTATGTAGAACGTTTTTGAAACAAATCTCCGTGCTACATATATAAAAGAATTTATTTTTATTCCCTGATTCTCTATTTCTAAACAATAAACAGATATGTTTATTGAAACTTTACCTGTTACATATCGAAACATTCATTTCTTCCGATATTCCGGTTTAACGATTATTGCGTCTTCTACTGATTGCATATTTGTTCAAATAAGCTCTCGTTCGAAACATTCAACGATGTTTGTCTCTTATTTATGTTAATTACCTAAAAATAATTACCTAAATAGCACATTTATTACGAAAACTATCGGTACTAGACAATACGAAATAGAGTTTTGTTTCGCTATTATATGACACAAATCAAATCGAATTAAACGTAACATGACACGCATTACAGACTATACCTAATTGGAAAACTTTGGATATTTTGTTTGTATACGAATACTTCATTGAAACTAAGTTTTCGATTGGGGAATGAAAGAATAGATTCAACTAAGCCAATAATTAGTTTTTTGAAAAAAAAATATCATTATTTTAGCAGAAGGATTAGGGATAAGTCACAAATTTTATTAATAACATTCGGTATTTGTTAGAAAGCTTGTATTAGGACGAATAATTTGCTTACGCCTATTACAAAGTTGTTTTAATTATACGATCTTAGAAATCTAGTTATTTATATCCTTTCAATAAATTTAGTCTTTTGTTTCCGTTTCTGTTATTTAGTCCAGCTTCAAAAAATAAATAAAAATTTGGTTATTAGGGACTAATCGGCTAATTTTATTAAAAAAAAGAAAACAGGCACAAGTACAAAAGTTGTCTTTTGAGAAAAATTTAGCAATGAATTTTTATGAAATAAATTTTACTACTTTCAGTTCGTTAGGAAATATTCGATTAAAAAGCATTTCGGAAGAGAGATAAATATAGCCTAATGTAATTTGTTGAAAACATTGAAAAATCAAAAAAGTTACAAATGGTGTTGTTAGAAAAAAACCTATTTTTTTTGTTATTTAAAACATTAATTTAATAGCCTTAATGTATAATGAGAATAAATAAGTACGTTATCACTATCTCAAAAATCCCCGTCATAGATTTGGCTTGTCAGATTTGATAATATTAAATGAAATTTTAATTTAAGAGCTAAAAATATGAATAATTTAATTTTTTTGCAATATAAAAGAATTTATGGAAAAAGATTGAAAAAAAAAACAATTTACCGTTAATTCATCTGAGATGAATTTATATTAAATTGCGTATTATCAAAAATAATTTGTACGGAGATAAAACCTTTGGTACAGCTTCTGTTAAATATTTTAATCACACCATTAATATGAAAGCAATTATTTTTTATGAATTATAAAACTGTCAAATAATTTATTTGGAAATCAATCAGAAATTTTTCTCATTCATACTATTTTTTTTAAAAGTAAAGATAGTAACGTATTTTCGTTGGAACGCAATATATTTTTAACTTTGGAAATAATTAAAAGAACGTAATTTATAACAAAAAAGCTTAAAAAAGCAGACATATACATATTTCTTTGAATAATGTACCTAAGCAGTTGCTTTATATTTGATTGCATAACAAACATTACTTTGAATATATATTAATTTGTCATATGTTTAAAAATAATGTTTGAAAAATAATTCGTGGATTTGTACCACGAATTATTGAAAAAAAAAGGAATAAAAAATAAACATTTAAGAGTGCAAACAAATTCAAAGACATCATATTTCTTTCCTATTCAATAGTATATAAATATACTATAAATTATAACTAATGAAATATTAGGGAGACCCAAAAGTAATCAAAATTTCTTTTTTGCTGTAGAAAAACATTTATTTATTAAAGAAATCATAAAACTAATCAACGAAATAATTTCCATCGTTTTTTAACATTTTTTGCCAGCGTAAAAGCAGTTGTACGATTCTCTTCTTAAAAAAGTCCTCCGAATTTTCATTGAAATTTTTTTCTAAGTGAGTTTTTACTTTTCTACTATGGTTAAGTTTTTCACCTCTTAATGTATGTTCTAACGATCTGAATAAATGGTAATCCGACTGCGCGAGATCTGATGAATAGGGTGGATGCGGTAAAAGTTCCAGTGCAAGCTCCCTTATTTTTTCCTGTGTTATTTTTGCAATGTGAGGCCTCGCGTTATCGTGCTGAAAGATCCTTTTTATTATTGAACAAAACAGATCGTTTTTGTATGAGCTCTTGTTTCATCTGCTCAAGTTGTTCACAATGCACTGTTGCTGTAACGGCCTGAGCAGGTTTAAGCAATTCATAAAGAATGATTACAGAAAAATCTTACCACACACAGACAAGGACCCTTTTTATTGTTAGTGATGGTCGAAGTGTCAGAACAGGTACTTCTCCAGAAGAGAGCCATTGTGTTTTCGTATAGGATTATTGTATAGAACCCACTTCTCATCTGCAATTACAATTTGTCGCAAAAATTGATCGGCTTCATACCGAGACAAAAGAGACGCGCAGATGGTACGCCGTGGATCGAGCGCTGTCTCCATCAATTCATGAGGAACCCAAATTCCTTGCCTGTACCATCTTCTTTTACGTCATAGATGATCTTGAGCTGTAGACCATAGTACGCCGTTGATCGAGCGCTGTCTCCATCAATTCATGAGGAACCCATATTTCTTGCCTGTACCATCTTCTTTTACGTCACAGATGAACTTGAACTGCAGACCAATCTTCAATGATAATTCCTCAATTGTTTGACGAGGATCTAAATCCAGCATCGCTTTCAGGAGATCATCATCTAATTTTTGTGATCGTCCTTTTCGTACAGTATCTTTGAGATAACTTTTTCCATTATTAAACTTTTTAAATCATCATACACTTGTTAAGTTTCAGAACATCCCCGAAGTATCGGTAATTTTTTTTTCACTGCCTCGGTGGCTTTCATTCTTTGGTCGAGCATACAAAACTGAATTCTTCTTCTTTTGCTAACCTTGACATATTCTCTTCTATTTAAAAAAAATATTAACCGAAAAATAAGATTTACATCCAAGTTTGAACGCAATAACAAAATGTCCGTTTTTGCGGGACCGTGTTTCGACACAAACTAACCGTGAATAAATTCATCGAAGATATTTTGATTATTTTTCGGTCCCCCTAATATATTAAAAACATCAGAATATTCAGTTAATTTTATAAGTGAACTATATTTTCTTCAAAAAGCTGATTCGTTACGAATAACTAGTACCATGATGAAAATCGAAAATTACAAAATAATGTGAAATTCTTACATTTTCCCAAAAAATGTTAAGAACTTTCGGGTAATTTACAGATTATTCTTTCAACAAATGTAACCCCAGACACAAACTATGTAAGTCGTTAGCAATTAGAAAATTCACATGAGGATAAAATAAAAAGATACTTTGAAAAAACGTTATTCGAAATAAAATTTCAAAGGCAAAACACTATTTTTAAGCGACTACGAAAGTATTCTAAAACTCAAAAATTCCACGGTGTCTTTTTATTTTAGCGTAATTATACGTAATTAAATCGTAGAACGAAATAAAATCTTGGAACAAAATCTCATAATAGAAGATTATTAGAAGTTTAAAAGTATTTTAGTCAGTAATTACACTTAGGAATTGCAAAGGAACTTAAATATCAAAGTACGCATTTCTTCAAGGACTCTTAGAATGATAACTCCATTTAATTGTTAAAGTTTTAAGCCATTTACCATTCTATTAAAACAAGTCTAATTCTTTTCGTTTGTTCTCTTTAAAGAAAAAATAACGAGTCTTTCGAAACTTTTAACATAAGTGCATTAGAAAATGTAAAAAATTGCGTATATATAATTTTGAAAAGATACATAATTTTTTAAAATAAAGGGTATAATGTACATCATAAATATTTAAAAACTATGATTATTTAAGATAAAAATGATAAATGTAAATATATTCCGATTCTAATTTAAAGGAAACCACAAATCAAAAAGCTTATTTTGTTCAAAATATCGTTCAACATGTATTAAATATGTACGAAGGCTTTTCAATAAGTACCGGTTAGTGATACAGAACTTCCGTCTGTATTAATTAATAAATCATCTAAAAACCTTTGAAAATTTAGAGATTAACTGCAAATAGTAATTATGAGGAGGCCAAATGATCGTACAGTGTTAGAGAAAAAGCTCCAATCGTTAGTGAGTAAGATTAGAACTGAATGACAAATTACTCAATGAGAAGTTTCTTTTAGTTGGTGCATTCATTAAATTTATTAAAACATATGTAATTGAAGTTAATGGCTTACATAACTGAAACTGACATACCAGAGAGGTGACGTACTTGGTGCCCCGACGTAGTTACTAGTTATTTAAGTAAAGCAACGTATTTTTTGTGAATTAAAATATTTATCTAAGTGTGGGTGCATGTGGAAGTATGTGATGTGTGTCCGATGAAATCGTGTAGGTATCTATCTAATTCGAATTAGTGTCTGTGCCAATTTAGTGAAATTCTTATTTAAATGCATCGCCGAGAGGGATGTCACAAAGACAAAGAAAGCATCCATTCCTCCCGAATGAACCGGTAATATTCTGGAGCATTAAATGAACAATACTCCTTTATCAGTGAATTCAGAGTCCAAGAAAGGCTATCTGAAATTAAAGCCTACCGCTTCATGATCGTGGGATCATGCATAATTAGGAGAGAGTAATAGGGAATTTAGAAATGGGAAATGAGAGCGGGGAAATTTTCTGAATCATTGTCTGTAGCATAATTATTCCTTTTTACAAGAAATCCAACATAAAAAAAAAATTGTCGACACAACTTTTAATTACAATCAAACGCATTTAACACTAACGTCTTAATCTCACTTTATACACATATTTCCGTATATATTCATGAGTAAAACGGATATTTTTACCTAAATGAATTATAAAGTAAAATCGTAAATCATTATTCAATAAAATGCGAAAAAACTGCTTACGCGAAATATTAAAGTGTGATTTGAGCTACTATCTTCGTTGTTTTTCGCAGTAAATAAACAGATGTACTAATGCAGCAACAATCACTTATTTATCAAATTGTTTTGAAGCAATATTTTTCTTTTAGCATTCGGAAATATTTAATGGATAATTTCTTTTCTTTTTTCTTGCAATGTGTCTCGTATATGTTTATGTTTCCTATATTTTATTTTATAATTAATATTTCGTTATTTTAGATCTTATAACAACATTATTTTGTATTATATAAAGCTGTTATGCTTGGAGGCATTGTAGTAAAACATCAAAGAACGGGTGTTTAGAACAAAGTGTTCACTGAAAACTGTGCGCAGAAAAAATATTTGTATAAAATTTTCACATATACAAGAAATTTTGTGTGTGTGTTTTATTGTATATAAACAGCGATTTTAATAAGTTACGATGTTTATTTTCTTTAATTTCTTTTATACGGGTAAGAAAATTCTATTTTTTTTTCTTACAATGTGCTTGCAATTTTTATATGTCTTATATAAGATTTTAATAGTTACTCAAACAGAATTTTTTGTTACGATATATTATCTCTTATAAAATACCAATATTGTACCATTGATAATATAATGTTAAGCTGCCTGAATGTTGAACAATAGTTTTTTAAATTAGCCTCGAGTTAGTTACATTAGTTCGAGAAGTATCAGTATGCGAAACATTTTAAACGCGTTACATTTTTTATTATCTTAAATATGTTTTTCACTGGAAACTTATGCAAACAAGATCAATTTAAAGAGAAGCATTGTTTTTATTATGTTTTACATATGACAAAAATTATAATTACAATTAAACATTTACCTTGCATGTAAAAATCATTTTAATAATTATGATTATGACTTGTTTATTCGTCAAAGTGTAACCTTTACTGATAATTTTACAATTCAAATTACGATCAGATATTATCATTTACCTGTAGCCAATTAGACCAGTAATGAGCAAGAAAGAGAGAGATAAATAAAAATAATTTCAATTTTATTTTGGTATTTAGTTGTTTTTTTAAACTTATAAACCTTATGTTGTGAATCAGAATTGCTTAAAAAGTGCTAAATATTACAAAACTTCAGTGAGAAATTAATATTTTAAAATTATTTCATTATTGTCCGAAAAATAATTTACACGTTTAGTCGTTGCTTTGAAAGACAATTGTCAAGATTGAAATCATTTTAGGAAATATCCGTACTTTTTTGGTTTTCGGAAATGAATTTCGATTAATTTAAGAAGCATAACACACAAATCTTATGCGAAATATGAGTCTTGGTTGAAAAGTAATGCCTCCGTTACCTTAACTTTTTTATTTGTTACCCTATTTTCAAAAGTCTTGTACTCGAAAGCTATATTTGTTCATTTCGTAATTTAACTGATTTTTTTACACATATCAAACATCGAAAATGTAAAAATTAAAACTGCTTTGTTGATTTCTTGTTAACATGTGATAACGTATGTTTTTTTTTCCCTGTTAAGTTCTCAAAAAAGTAAAATTATTCAAAATGAATATTAATTACCGTAAGATAAGCATACTTCTGAGCCCCATGTTTCATAGAAGCAATTACTATCAAGAAAAGAAAATACCTTCTTCAAATTCCTAACGCTTTTTTATTACACATGCAAAATATTCTTAAGTACGAATTCGTTTTCAATGTTAACAACATAAAAAGATTAAAAACAGACGATTCCGCCATAAAAATCAGTTATTAAATAAAAATGTTAGAATAAGAGCAAACAATAAGTTGTTGAAGTAGACATTAGTATTTTGTTCGAATATTAAAAAGAAAACAATAAAATATTAAATTAAATATATCTCAGTAATGTAACTTCAGCAAATTTAATGCAATTACTATCATCATAATGTATTATAGCGTCAATCTTTTGAACTTAACACAGTGTATCCTTTATTTTATGCCCCCGAATTTCTGTTGACGAAACTTTCTCAAAACAACCGCATATTAACAAATATTACAAAACATAGGTTGTGCACTGAGAATTAGAATTCCTAATTCCATCTCTACAAAAGCGGTCTCTTAGAAATCCTGACAGCCAGAAATCATAGGAATTTAAGTCGGGTGATTGAGAAGGCCAAGCATCTGGAAAATGTCTGGATATTACAAGACTATCGCCAAAGTTAGCACTAAGGAGTGCTTTGACTTGGCGCCCAATGTGAGAGTTGCATAAAGATAGTGGTGAGGAGTCCATCTTGCATAAAGATAGTGGTTTGCAAACATTGTCGTTCCTGTAAAGGAGGAATGACCTGCTGTTGAAGGAGTTCACTATACCGTGCACTCTTGATAGAGAATCTTTTTGGAACTTGTGGAGTAAGATTTTAAAAAAAAAAAAAAAAAAGTTCAGAGGATAAACTCAGCAGTAAATCCATAGTAAACAGAATATAGTGGTTGTTGATGCAGGACGTTATGTAAAATGACGTTATGTCAAAAAGTGAACAGTACGTTATATATGATATATGAACATTTCAAGTAAAAGAAATTGTGAAAATTAGATAACAAATAAGAAACTCGTATAAATGGAGGCATTACTTTTCTATCAAGCCTCGCACATTGCCGTCAAATACTTGCTGTTGAAAATCACGTACTTTTCTACGAAGGTTTCGAGATATCAAGATAAAATAAATGTTCAGTTATGAAATTATAACTATACGGCTGGCCATTAAATTTGCAACACCAGGAAGATCTGACGAACGTTAAAATCACATGAAAAGAAGAGGTTGAGAAATGAAAATGATTAGTATTTCAGCGCATTTAGACGATGCAAGAGAGAGATATGACACCTGAAGCACTGCACAAAAGAAAAATTGCGTAGTGTTTCCTGAATCGAAAAACGCTTTGAAAGGTCAGAGTGAGCTCAGAATATTGTGTTATGCTTTCAATAATAAGAAGAATGGCTTACCAGCAAGTGTCGGAATTTGGTGGAGGCAAAGATCGCCGCCTATCGAGATTATGAATTATCGTTCTATAATATCGCCCATTGCACTGATCGAAATCCGACCACTGTCATGCGAATATGGAATCAATGGGCTTCTGAGGGTCATACTGAACGGTATGTGGGATGTCCATGTCCTCCAATGACTTTCACCCGAGAGCAGAGATATATTGGTACCCTGCAAAACCGTACAACAACATCACAGACTATTAGTCATGAAATGGGCATGTGTGCAAAACTCCTAGTATCCGCCCGTACAAGGCGACGACGTTTGCAACATATGTATAGAGAGAGACGGCCAATCTGGTGTGCCGAACGACAAAGCTGAATACAGGAGTGGCACAATGTCGTCTTTTCAAATGATTTCAGCTCTGCGTGAATTATTCTAATGGCCGCATCCATGTCTGGAGGCTCTGAGGAGATCACTAGTCGCCTGCTTGCATTCGATATCGGTATAGGGGTCCTGAACCTTGTGTGGTAGTTTGGACTGCCATTGGGTACACGACAAGAACTTTCTAGTTCAGATCGATGATAACTTGAAAGCAGATTGGTGCGTTTTTGACATCTTACGTCCTGGGTTTGTGCCCTATCTTCGAGTCCTGCCAAACGCCCTCTACCAACAAGATAATGCAAGACTACGTGTTGCACGTCGTATTCTGACCTTCTTCGATACACAAAGTATTCGATTGTTGCCCTAGCCTGTACGGACTCCAGATCTGTCGCCCATTGAAAGCATCTGCTTATGCGTTTCTGTCCAGATGCTTTTAAAAGGTGACTACTATCACCTTTCTCCAGCTAATTCAGTTGATGAAGTGTGGTATAGATTTGAAGCAGAATGGAATTAGTTGCCCGTTATTGTTATCCATGCCCAATTCGACTTCATACCTAATCATGGTGTCCTCACGTCTCTATGCCCAACCATTTTAGCTGCCAGGAGTGGCAGCTGTTTCTACTCAGTTCGCATCCTTGTAAACCTCAAACTGCTTGCAATTTTAATCATTTTGTCTTTATGTCATACTGTTTCCGCATAATAAATATCTTATAGCTACTCAAGGGTTATTGTTTTGGGTGGGGCATTTTGGCGTACCCGATCTCTTTTGATTTTTTATTGTTTGCTTTAATTTTAATAACATGTATTGGATATAATATTCAATTTATAATCCATCGTTTCCTTAAATCTTAATATCAGAAACGTTTACTATTGTCCATTTCTTGATATTTCAGCGTTTACTGTAATTCTTAAATTTAATTGAGTAATTTGATGATAATTATAAAAAAAAAAGCACACCTTGAGTGGCTAAATTTGTTCCTAGCAAAACTTTGTATAAAACATTTTTTTTTGTATTTGCTTTTTTTCATGGAGTTGGAATTTTACTGGTCAGTAGTGTAGTTTTATTCTATTCTACAGAATGATCACAATTAAATTGTTATCATAAATGTAGAGCGGTTTAACTAACTCGTGTACTCAGCTAAAAGTTTTAATTTAAAATTCTAGGCACTTAATTTACATAGAGCAAAAGATGATTCGAGTCAGGAATGAACCCTTTAAATTTGAGTCCCAGTTAATCATCATTTATTCGACGATCACTTAACTTTCTTCCTTCAATACTATGGGCACTACAATCTTGTTAACTTTTTATTTCTTCTCAAACTATAACACGCTCAATCTCGTTGTCTGACGCCTCCAACGTCTCTTATTTTTCCAAGTTATATATTTTATTCTTCCAATCTCTCTATCTAATTATTCCAACCTCTCTATTTTACGATTTCCTATTCACTATTCTTCTGATGCCTGGTGGAGGTAAAGGACACTATGCACATTTTCAGAACAATATTCGGTAAAGTTTTAAAAATTAATAATGCTTAAAAATGTTTTACTGCAGTTTAACGGTCAGTAGTCTAATGAATGGAATATACTATTGTTCATTAGAAAATAATTTATGTATAAACAATCTGTGAATAAAGAAACGTATAAAAAATCTTTGAGTTACTCTCCAGTGAAATTTAAAAAAAATGGGCTTAGTGCTCCTTTCCTCCGGTATACGGATACGTAAACGTTAATTTACAAAAGTTAGTTTATTCACAAGGAGAGGTTCTTAAATAAAATAACGTAATAAAGTAACCTCAAAGATTAATTGAAGGAGTAAATGCGCGAGAGAGATTGTTGAAGATTAAGTTAGGAAGGAAGAGCTTGCGACACTTTGAGAAATTAAGTGCGGTCTTCTGAATATCAAAATGCCAGTTGGGAAGGGAAAAAATCTATCATTTTATTAATCTCTTTCTCTTTTCACGAATGAACATAAATAGTGCTATTCTTATAATCAATGATAGTAAAAGTTTTAATAAATATAAGGAAAATAAAATTTTAATGAACTAAATAGTATATTGCCTAAATTTAAGATCTATCTAGATATTTTCTGTGTTGATATACATTTTTCTCTCATTACGAGAGAGAGAGAGAAACGATAATATATTCCTCATTAAAATAATCACTTCTTTCAAAACTAAATTTAATTTTCTTAAAATTTTTATATGAATAAATAATGATAATTGAAAATAATTTGCAATAAAAATCTCAGAAAGTGATATTAACAAACTGTAAAGACAGAAATACCTTAGATTAGTAACACATGGATCAATAAGTTACGAGACTAACCCAGAGACGGCGCTCGTAGTAAACCAGTAACCAGGTCTTTCTAGAGTACTAACCTTTGCTTGAAACGTGTCAAAATTTTAAGTCGATCGGACCAGAAACAGCTGAGTTATCGAGGTTGGAGTAAAGTCGTTTTGTAGTTTGTTTAAAAAATGGAAAAAACCGAGTTTCGTGTTCTGATAAAACATTGTTTTTTAATGGGTAAAAACACCGTGCAAGCGAAACAATGGATTGAAAAATGTTACCCGGACTCTTGTCCATCAAAAGCAACGATTTGTCGGTGGTTTGCCGAGTTTAAACGTGGTCGTACCGACACAAATGACGCGGAACGCTCGGGTAGACCTGTGGAAGCCGTTACACCGGAAAATGTGAGTGAAGTGACAAAAATTATAAGTGAAGCTCCGTGAGATTGCTGAGATGACACAGATATCATATGGAAGTGTATTTACTATCCTTCATGAAAAATTGAGCATGAAAAAGGTTTTTTCCAAGTGGGTGCCGCGATTGCTTTCGATGGAACAAAAACAGCAACGAGTCGATGATTCAGAAAGCTGTTTATCGCTATTTACTCGCAACAAAAAAGATTTCTTACGTCGTTACGTGACCATGGACGAAACATGGATACATCACTACACTCCAGAGTCGAAGCGGCAGTCATCTGAGTGGCGCACAGCTGGCGAAAGCCGTCCGAAAACGCAGCAGTCAGCTGGCAAAGTCATGGCGTCAGTTTTTTGGGATACGCATGGCGTTATTTTCCTTGACTACCTCGAAAAAGGTAAATCTATCAACAGTGATTATTATATTGACTTGCTGGTGCGTTTGAAGGAGGAAATCGTAAAAAAACGACCGCACATGCAGAGAAAAAAAATCCTTTTTCACCAAGACAATGCACCCTACCACAAGTCGATGAAAACAATGGCAAAATTGAACGAATTGGGCTTTGATCTGCTTCCCCACCCCACCCCACCCCCCATACTCGCCAGATTTAGCCCCCAGTGACTACTGGCTCTTTGCTCATCTTAAAAAAATGCTCCAGGGGAAAAGATTTGGCTCAAATGAGGAGGTCATCGCTGAAACTGAAGCTTATTTTGAAGCGAAAGATAATTTTTTTTATAAACATGGTATTGAAAAATTGGAAAAGCGTTGGAACGATTGTATCACCTTAAAAGGTGATTATGTTGATGAATAAAAAAAAATTTTGCAAAAAAAATGTTGTTTTCAATGTTAGTCTCGGGACTTATTGATCCATGTGTTAACAATATGTAGTCTTATGCAATAGTGATAAACTACAGTCTTCTAACTTAAAAGGCTTCGGAGTAAGCATGGTTGAACAGATTACATGCATTTTGAAAGAAAAATATTCACTATTTAACCAGAATTAAGGTTTTATCAGATCCTTGAAACATAATAGAGTTTAATAGTAAAATAAACTGCAGCCCTTCAGTTTAAAATGTTTCCCTGCATTTAAACTTGTTTAATCGAATTGAGTACTGCCATATTGAAAACGAAATTTTGCAGAAATTTTAAAGCTTATCCTTGTAGTTATAGCCCTCTTTCTTGATTATAGCTGCTTAAAATAAAAGACATAAATATATTTCAGTAATCGTTGCAGCATTGTCCAAGAAAATGCTGCAAATAGCATTTGGTTTGAATTAACGTCTTTTTAGAGCAACGTGAGGGCTATAAACTGCTTCTGCAAATGTTTTCTGTTTACATAATATGTATTTTTACCACTTCAATGTATAATTAAGTACTGTCTCACGTGAGGCTACCTCCGAGTTCTGCATAAAGGACTGAAACAAAACACCATTGGCTGAAATGGGGTTTAATGGTTTTGTGTTCTCCTTCAATATTTGTTTTAATCTTTCATTCTTTTAAAGATTTTAATATAAAATAAATAACTAAAAACACTGAATATGATTTTTAAATTGCTATATATATAAAATATAAAGTTTCTGTACTATCCTGATTTTGAAAACTAAAAATGTGCTTTTGTTAGATCAGTTTGTAATAATTTAAACATCACGATGCGAAGAGTGTTCAAAAATATTTGTGTTAATCAACAGATGGTGTAGCTGAGACAAGTTGACGTTACCGTTGCGTGTTACCATCTCTTCAAACAGCGCCAAAACAAATTTGGCGCTGATTCATATGTTAGTTTTGATAGCTGCTAAGTCGAGTTGTCATTTTGTATCGAATTATCACTATCGACGACAGCTGGATTCATCATTTTAGACCAGAAACCAAGTAAAAATCTAAACAATGACTGTTAATCTGTTCCGACATGTCGAAGATGGCTTCATCACCTGGAACGACTTTCTTGGATGCAAAGAGCGTCATACTAATGGATTCTTAGAAAATGGAAAACTAATTAATATGTAAGTATAGCGAGTTTATAGCAGCCTCTCAGGGCCGTAGGGAGGAATTTTTCTTGGGATAGGGGGTGGGTTCTCCTCTTTCAACTCGTATCTCAAATTTAATTTAAATTTTCATTGTTTATTTTCAAAGTGAAAATAATGTTTATGAGGAGTACGAAATATCGAATATTACTTTTTTTTTCTGAAATAATAATAATAAAAAAAAATTGAGAATAAAAATGTTTCAGTATTAAAATTTCAGTACACAGCAATTCAAATAGGGGATTATAACTCCCCATTAATACACCTCGTTGCAACGCCACTAACTTTTATTATTTTCTTCTCCTTCCATTCTATATATATAAGAGTCACCTTCCCCCCTAGAAGTCACTCCTGTTTCAAATTCTTTACTCTTCCGTTTTTAATTATAGAACTCTCCCTCTTTAAGTTTTAAAACACAATATCTATGATGAGGAATTCTCCTTAATTAGAGAAGTTACTCTGTAATTTTCCACATTTTCGATCTTTCACGTAAGGATCATCATAATCGAATGATTAGAGATAAAACTAACGATAAAATATGTTCCATGCAAAGTTTTAGATTTAGCCACAAAAGGTGCGAACTTTTTAAAGATAATATTTAAATTAATTCAAAATATTAGAATTAAAGTAAACGATGAAAAATTGAAATGGATAACAATATACTTTTTCCGATATAAAAATTAAAGGAATCGTTACATTTTAAAATTGAATATATTTAAGCTACATGTAATTAAAATTAAAGAAAATGGTAAATTATTGACATGAATATATTTTAACTAAAGATCTCTAAAATTACAAGAAATGGTTAATTATTAAACTGAATATATTTTAAACTAAATGTACTTAAATTAAATTATTAAATTAAATATAAGACAATATGGAAACATTTAACATTAAGCTATAGATAGACCCATAAAATAAGATATTTGAATAATATCCTGGCTAATAGATAAAATTACCAAGTGTTTATTTTTAACATTAGAGCCAAAACCATTAAGTATAATGTAAAATAATACAGAACAATTTAACATTAAGTCTGTAACCGTAAAATCAGGAAATAGAACATAGTTATAAAAAAATCTAATTTACATATTAAAAATTGAAAAGTGGTCCTTACAACAACTTATACCCATCTAAAATAATAGCCCCTTTGAGTGGCTAATAGCCAGAATACTTTATTCATATTTATGAATAACCAATGTTTAGTCACTAACCTTCTTTAAATATGTCAGAGAGTCTTATACGCGTGTGTTTAACGTTTAGATAATAATTTAATCTTTTTCTAATCGAATCATCCGCGGTCGAGTTCTTAGAAGAACTCAAGATGAAGGTTTGAATCCTTGACCCTGTATGTAAATTCTATAAGGATTCAATCCTTAAACTGATGCAGATGCTTCGCTAGATAACATCGAATAATATCCACTGGTGTGCAAAACTTAAGCAACAATGTAAATTTTAAGCAGATAGCCATGAAATTGCAGAAAATGAGTTATTGCGATCAGTACAATGAACACGCAATTCAGTAGAAAGGTGATACTTATGCAAATGTTGGGAACAAATCGTCATAGGTGACATGATTGTACGCAAAAAGCGTGTGGTCAGTGCGCGCAGCTCAAGACTACAATAAAAGGAAGAACGAAGTTGCAATTAAAGACATTCTCTGCAAGTGCAAGTTAGTTCTTTCGTAAAATATGACTAGAAGAGATCACCTGGATGACTTCGCGCGTGGAACAATGATCGGGAAACTGAAGGAGGTCGTAGTTTGACCAGTGTAGCTGAAGAGTTTAGAATAAATTTAAATGTCGTTTCGTGCTTGGAAAGCTTTCCAAACCAAACGTACAACTGTTAGAAAGGTTAGTGGCGGCGGCTCTAGAAAAACAATTGCAGTGAATGAACGATATATCGTCCTACAGGAGAAAATATACCAATCAGAAAGCGCCATGGCTCATTAACCGTGCATAGCAGCAGGACTACAATTGTCGTGGTTTATTGTTGCCAGACGCCTTCATAAAGGTAGCTTATCCACCGTTGTTCTGAACGCAGTACCACTTTGAAATTTGGCCATCGGTGGCACCATTTAGGGTGGTGTAAGGAGCACAAAACTTGACATTTCATCAATGGAGTCACGTTCTCTGTACGGATGAGAGTCATTTCAGTATCACAAGCAATTCTCAACGCCCGTTGATTTGGAGAGAGGTCGGTACACGGTTGCATCTCAGTAACATCACGGAAAGAGACCTTTACCGTGGTCCTGGAGTTGTCGTCTGGGGAGGCATTGTGCTGAATGGGCCGATTGAGCGCCAAGTTTTCGACACAGGCTCTGTAACCTGAGATCGCTATTGTAAGGAAATGATCCTTCCACATGTGCTTCTGTTTTGAGATGCTTTTGGACCAGATTTCGTTTTTATGGGTTACAATGCACGGCCAATCTAAAATGACGATGTTCAGCAGCTACTGGAAAGGGAAGATATCATTCGAATGGATTGTCCAACATTCTCCATTGATTTAAATCCCATATAACTTGTGCTGGATGCTTTGGGAAGACGCCTTGCGGCACGATTACATCCTTCGGGAGGAACACCCTACAACTGAAATAGGTGCTCTCTTCCAGAGGAATTGGTACTCTTACCTCAAGAACTGTTGGACAATCTGGAGCTAAATATGGAGAGACGGTGAGAAACAACCATTGCAGTAACATCTGTTTGATGTTCTTCTTTTCCTGTTTCTCAGAAGATTTCTCGTGGAATTATGGCAAAAAAAACACACATGTTGCTTAAGTTTTGTATACCAGTATATCTTTATCACTCATTAGACTACCAAAATCCGTATGAATCTCTCTAGTGTATATATATGCATTTTATCAATTCTATTCATTACACATCGCTAATTTTAAACTAATCTACATAAATATCACTTTTCATATTTTGTGAGAAATTTACAATATAACAATACCATAAAAATTTTCCAAAGTGTTAGCTGAATTGAAAATCGCTACAGAGCCCGTCTTAAGTTATCCCAAACATAACATAGATACTTCATGAATCACCCACATAAACATTTCCATTGCTGTATTTCTTAAAAATTATTAAAATTTGCGCGTTGATGTGATGTGATTATTTGTGATTGTTTATTAACGTCGTACTGAGAAGCAACACGTGGGATATTGAAGACGGACTTCTTAATTTTGAAACTCGATCAAGTGACGAGAATGGCACTTGAGCTGGCACCTCCTTCTCCAAACTTCCACACCATTCCAATAAGAGGACTTGGGATCTCGAACTTCAGAATCAGAGCTTGAGTCCCGGACTTGATGAAAATAATATCAGTTACGAGTTCATGACCATGACCACCAGGCTACTATGTCCATTAATGTGAAAGAATGCAACTAATTATGACATCAGTCATTGATGAACTAAAGACATTTAAATACGTAAAACTTTCGACAGGTATTCTAATAGCTTCAAATATCAAAAATTTTAAATCAGTGTTTTATTCAATTACAACTAAAATATATTATTCGACTCGGTTCTCAAAAATCAAAAAAGTTTATGATGAAAATGTTTAAGTAAAACATACTAAGAAAGGATGGGATAATTTTAAATTAAACGTTATGTTTTAGATACAATATAAAATCCATTTGAGTAAAGAGGTATTTACTGTAGCACAATGTATGTTTTTAATTAATTAACTACCTAAAGATCGATAGTTTACATTTAAATGCGACATTGTTTTTCATTAAGAAATTGACGCATTCATTTTACATTATATTGTTTTATAACGGGAAATTTCGAATTCTGATAAATTGATTGTTTTCATTGACATTGAAATAGAAGCAACATGAAGGCTATTGGCGATGTCCTTCGTAATTTGGAGCCTCGGTCAAGTGACGAGGTCGACACATGAGTTGCCACCTTTTTCTCCAAATCTCCACATCATGTCGGCTCCTTATATGGTGGGTCTTAAGTAGCATCAGAGTTCAAATTCATGACTCGACGAAAGCAACACCATCCGCGACCATAAGCATAAGCATAACTGTGGCCACTAACACGAAGAAGAATACCGCATCATGTGTATACTATCAGCTTAAAATTCAATATTATGTTATCGTTAAATTAAATCAGAAGTCTCACATTAATTCTCCGAAACGCCAATACCTTTTGAATAAATACCTGTTAATTCAAACGAAGATAACAAGAATGAAACAAAGACATCGAAGAAAATTTCTCGATTTTATACTTGAATAATTATCAGAAGCCTTTGTATACAAAACTTAGAAAGAAATTAAATTTTTAAAGTAAATGACTAATTAGGCTGCAAAATTAATTGAAAAATGGTTGTAGCTAGCGAAAAAAGTTGTCACATGACCTTTTAACAAATTATCGTTAACGATACTTGAAAATGATAATTTCTTCTTTATATTTAAGAGATATTAATGTTAAAATTACGTTTCCAGTTTCTGAAACAAAAATTGTTCATGCATGAAAAACTAATTACTTCTATTTAAAATACTGTTTACAAACTTTCATAAACAAATGAAAGAAATTAATACATGTAACACTATTCTAATTTACTTGAAAACAATTCTGCAATTTTCCGAATTCTGAGCCAAAACAGTTAAAAACAACTAATTTCTTAACATTATCGTTTGAAACATTGTGCACGAAAAAGTAGATAAATACATTATATCAGATTCTAACGACGCATAATAAATTTAAATTACGTCTGAATGTTTTTGGTAATATTTCTGTCGATATTTTTAGCGGGTATTGAGTGATCCATCATACTCACACCTTACAGTGTGATAGTAAACTATAAAGGAAAAAAAAAGCAGGCGGGAAATAGAAGTTTATAAAATTTTTTAGAAAAATGAAATGCGATAAGACGAAAAAGAAATTTAAAGCTACAAAGTTAACGTTAAGAAAGTAATATCTGCAAGTTATCGACTTGCGTTCTAAAAATAAGTCTAGTTTTATTTTTTAAATTATAGTTGATGCAGCTTTGTGTTTTCTTTCACTTAAAATTTTGCCTAAAATGTAACATTTCATCAAGAAATGCGTATAAACAAAAACCTGCTAAGCTAAATGTCACAATAATCACATTGTAAAATGACGAGACCATTAATAATTAAAGCAATTAAGGTAACAAATTTTATTTTTGAGGTTTAAAAATATTTTTTTACATCCAATGAGATATTGTGGTGCTTCGCTTCTACAGATACACGAATAAACCACCTTAATAACTAATCTGAGGGAAAAACCCTTTTAACCTGATTGTTAAGAACACTTCAAAAAAAAAGACCACCACATAAAGTTTCTCCTGACCGACTGAACAAGAATTCGAATCACTCCTGCCCCTCAAGAATAACCGAATTTCTTACCACGGGAAGGAAAAAGCGGCTCACTTCAACAGCGATTGTACAAAATGTCTTAAAAATTAACCTGAGAAGGAATCCCTTTTGACTTAGTTGTTAGGAGCACTACAAAAATATCGGACGAGGTTACTCAGGAAGATAAATCAAATAGACCTTGTTACTTAAGAACAACAAACCACGCCCGCCAAAGAGTAATATAGCAGTCTCCCAAAAGAAAAAAAATATGGGATGCCAAAACTTAAGCAAATTGAAATCCCCCCCCTAAGAAAGACAGATTTTTTATCCATTAGAGTTTCTTATTGAAATATCAGCATCAATTAGAGATGTATATGTGTGCTGGGGAAAGAATATAGGACAATTGACCAAAGATCGGAATATCTTTCAAACATAGCAAAAAAACTACTAACTAAATATCAAAGTAACCAGTCTACAATATCCAGGGGACATCTATAGAAATCCCCAATAAAAATTTAGTTAGGTCTTAATTAAACAATAAAAACCTTGCTTAGCACTTGGGAATTATTTTTTTACAGCAAATCGCTACATGAAACAGCATTAAACGAGGTCATTTTTAAAAAAGGAAAAATTTTATATTGCAAATTGCAAATAAGGAAACGGGAACGGTTGGTCAAAAATAAGCATATTTTGCTTTAATCTTATATTACTTTTATATTATAAGGATTTACTTTTAATGAACAAATACAAAGTTCATTGATTGTTTATACAAACTGCGTCTAAATAGTTTGGTGAATGTTTGGATATCTCAAAGGCAATGTGACTTTAAGACGTGAGCAGTGCACACGTATGCGTAAGGATAAACCCATAGAGAGACGGCACATGGCAAGGAAAGCAAGAAACCGACGCAAATTATCCTGCTACGTGTAGTCGAATGGCGTGTATGTGAAAAATCAAGCCAAATTGAAATGGAGAAACGGAAAAATATGAAATTTTGTTTGAAATTGAGAAAAACAGCCAAAGTAACTCATGCAATGTTGGTCCATGTGGACGAAATAGATGTAGTGAGCATAAAATGAGTGTGTGACTAGTTTGAGAGTTATCGGGAGGAAATGGAAACCATGAATGACGAACTATATTCGGGTCGATTCTCGAGAAGTGTGACGTGGTGTGATGGAGTGGGTGTGATAGATGTTGTGGCGAAATTTGTGGCTGGATATCAGAGGTATATTGGAAATTTATAAGGATAGTGTTTGCACCATCATTCACCAAGATTTGGGTAAACGTAAGATTTGTAGTCGTTTTGTGCTACATTCACTGAGAAGGTCACTCACATGCACTGTGCTGGAGAATTCATTGACATGTGTGACCAATATCCAACCTTTCTGCAATCCAGTGTCACAGTAGTTGAGACCTGGTGCTACGAGTACAATCCGGAGTCGAAGAGGCAAACAATGCAATGGTGCTCACCGACTTCCCCGCATACGAACTGGAGTCTGTTGCAAGACAACGCCTACCCGCATACTGCGACCAGTGTATGCCAACTTCTTGATCCAATGCCATGTAATTATTCACGCACATCTACAATACTCTTCTGGTCTGGCTCCTGCAAAATTCTTTTTGTTCTCTCACCTCAAAAGGCTCGCTCCTGAAGGTAGACTTACCAGACAGCCGATGATGTGTGACATCTGTCTTTCGATCTATTGCAAAAAAGAACTTCGCTGATTCATTTCAATAGCTTTATCAATGATTTCAAAATGTATTGTTGTCAACTGGTGTTACTTTGAGAGCAAATAAAGGTATTTTGTTGCCACGTATTGTTTTATGCTTCTATTCACCGAACTGTTTAGACGCACCTTGTTATATAATAGGGATGTTACATAAATGAACAGCATTTTGATGACATTTTGGCACTATTTCACTATCAATGAACATAATGCACAAAAACAAACGTATCCGGGATCGCCAATGCGAACAAAGTTAGCAGATTAGCTTCTTAACATAATTTGCATAGTCAATACATACAAATACTTATGTTATGTACGTACATTTCATACTTATAAATATATCATACATAATATATACATACTGAAAAGAGTTACCAAATTACTATATATTTTAACACTACTTATTTGTTTTCTCTGTTTCTCTTACATATCAAATAAATTAATGATTAAACTGATAAGAAACATGATGAACGGCAAGAAACTATGAAGTAGAATTTGGCAAAATAAAAATGACAGAGTTCCATGGAATCAGCGTTCAGCAAGGTTTTATAACACTGTATCATTGTACATCATATTTTTCGTCGGAAATCTAAGTAGTGTGGAACATAAGTAAGTGGTATTTCTCATAATTGTAAGTAAACCACGATAGATAGAATAATTTATTTTGAGCACTACCTGTCAAGTTCGATATTAATTTTAAGCACTATTTTCTCACTTAATCCATGTTCAGGAATTCATGATTCATGTTGATGAATATTAGGTTCCGTTTGAATTACTTACATTCCTAAAGCTACTGGCAATGGAATTCATAATTTGAACTCCGTTTTAGGCGATGACGACCTACTAAAAGTGTTCACTGCCATACTTCATTATGTCAGGAAGAACGTGAGAACCACTTCCATTTAACATTTATCAACCTTCACATCACTCCGTAACACGGTAACTCGATAGTCTAGTTTAGATTAGTCTTCGTGTTACAACTAAGCTACAACCACAATATTTCTCCTAAAAATTTTGACTCTGCACCCCGCTTCCCCGAACGTAAGCGGAAACTATATTGTGTAAGAATATTTTTTTTGCTTCTTTTTAACTTCTGTTATAGATGTTCGTATGTAATACAACTGTTCGTAATGTATATCTATTATGTTATACGAAACGTTAATTACAATTTTAATTTGTGTCTTAAAATAACATTTCTCAATAGTTCAAGAACCTTAGTCATCTTCTGGTTTGAAAATGTAAACTAGGTATCAATATGTCGCGAGTGAAGGAAAAAAAGTAAGCCTTTTTTTACTTAGCCATACTTAATGAACACATTAAAATATAAAAACATATAGTAAATTGGTGTTCAAAAGTTAAGCATAACTCATAAAATACAAGCAAAGTGAGTAAATAATTGTAAATTTGTTCGAAATAACTTGTGGAGAATCATCTATTGATGGTGAAACTTTGACTTTGTACAAAACATTTCAGTAGACGTCTTCTTGTGCAAGACGCCTGTGAACGTCAGAGCGTAAATAAAACGGCTCATTTGGTATAAGAAGTTCAGAAATGTTTCCAGCTATTCATGTGTGAAGGAACGTTATTAACGATTAAACAGAACGAATGATGGACCAATTAAAATAACTGGGTATGTTCGCGAAAGGAAGAATGGTTGGAATGTTTGAATCTAGACGATTATAATTTGAAGTGTCCCGAATTCTGAATATGCATCAGTGTGGGATCTCAAGACTGGTAGAGGTTTTAAAGTGCGGTAAATGGTAAGAGACGACCAGTACCAGGTAAGTTTAGAGTCTCAACCATTAGATAAAACCAACATCTGGCAATAACTGATAGACGTCAAAGGGACACTCATGGCAGAGAACGAGATTCAGCACTCACAGTAGTTACAGGAATATGACATTTCCCTCACATCTACACATAAATGCGCTCGTTTAAACTGGAATTCGGGGCAGTGAACCAATGTGATGTTCCTTGACGAATCTCAATTTAGTTTGAATATTGACTCTCATCGGCTAACGTTATGGCAAGAACGTGGAACCTCCGGTAAACATCAGGGAATGACGTCGATTTCAGTCAAAGGGAATAATGGTGCAGGCAGGCATTATGCTGGATAGTCGAGAAGACTTCCATATCCTTAAGACAGTGTTTCTGACTCCTAAAAGATGCAGAGATGAAGCTCTTGAACCTTATGTTCGTCTATTTTAAGGTGCTGCCAGTCCTGATGGATGCTAATACGCCTTATCACCGTGTGAAACTGATCGACATCCTTGAAACAGAAAATATATATGTGTTAGTCTTCTCACTTACCTGATCTGAATCCTAACGAGAATGTGTGAGATATGCTTGAGTGAAAACTAACAGCCTACCGTTCCAGAACTAAAATGAGCGCTTGGTGATGTTTGGAACTCTGTAAGGCCACAGCCTATGCGCAAGAGCAAGTATGGGAAATTGTTGTGCAGTGTGCTTTGCCGTCCGAGATGATTACACACCATATTAAACCGCATTATCACCTTTTTTATTTCATTTGTTTTTCACTAAGGTGTAAGCTGCTCTTAATGCCCGGATTTCTTTCAGATTGCTTCTTTCGATAGTAAAAGTGATTATTATCGTTCTTTCACATTGTTTTCTTACTCTATAACTATTTTATACACGCATATTACCTTTTCCTGCCATTGTGACTAAGATTTACTTCAGCATTCACAAAATTACCAATTATGCTTAGTTTTTAGATACCAATAAGTACAAAGTATAATGAATATAAACGCATGAATAATATAAAAAGTACATATAAATAAGTATAAAAATATATATAAAAGTAAGCATACAAAGTATAAAATATAGAAAAATAAACAAATAAAGTATAAAAATATAGAAAAGTAAGCATATAACGTATAAATATATATAAAAGTAAGCCTATATAGTATAAAAAAATTATAAGTATATAAAGTATGAAGAGTATAAAAAAGAATATAAAATGCATAAAATATAAATAAAGGAGAATAAGTACAGAACTCACATAAAGACATAATATGTACAGAAGTTATATATTTATTGAGTTCATGTTACTTATTCACTAAAACAGTATTAGTTCTATTAGTGATGGAATTGCTAAATTTTATCCATTATTAGGTAACATGGATATCACCTGAGTTGGTATTTCCCTTATCTAACTTTAATACCATGATTCATTGATAGAATTAGGACTTAAACTCACACCATCTGCGAAATTTGTTACTTTAATCCTTTATCTACCAACATCCTTCGAATGGGTAATTTTTTTTTATAATAGCCACCCGTTTTTAAAGCTGGAAGTTAGCTCAATTATGATCATTCACGACTTAAATTCTTCAGATGTACTTACTTTTTTGGCCTACCACTAGCTTCCTGAAAAAAAAATTACTCACCTACCTTTTTTAGAAAAAAAAAGGGGGGGGGGGACTCACATTCTTGCTATCGATAATGTAGTAGAGAATTTTAAAATATCGTATATATATTGAAGAATAAATATTAAATAATTATAAAATCATGCGGAAACATTTTTTTTTAACTCTTTCGAATGTATTTTATTCCATTAAAAGGAGAATTATAGTTGAGATTTATCAGCTTGAACAAAATATATATTATATGGAGTATCTCTCACGCGCTTCAGTGTTCTCATGGTGTGCTGATTTCTAAAAGATAAACCAATGCGATCGACATAGCTAGAACAATTCACGCGCAAGTGATCATCATCTAAGAAACAATTATAGTAGTGGACAGTCTGGTGAGGAAGAATCAGAGAATGATTCGCCCTAGATAGTAACAACAATACCTATCAGTGAGGGAACTGTTCCCATATTTCTCCATGAAAGTTAATGACATTAGCTACTGCACCACCATACTCAAACTGAAGATAGAAATTAGGAATCTTTGACGCTGCATGTTATCCAAATGAATCAATCTGTCGCTTAACAACTTCCGTCCACATGTGGCTACTGATATAAAAAATTTGTTGTAGTGATTTCGATGGAAAGTCTTCAAATATCCCCGTATAGCACTGACTTCTAACTTTGCCACTTAAGAAAACCCTGTGGTCCTAACAAAAAAGCTCTAAAAGGAACGGCAAGACGCTAATCTGATTTGGAACCCCATTGAAGAATAGTTCTATCCAATAATCCGAGTGGTTCATCACGCATGGTATTTATTATCTCGTGAGCCTATAAGACACTCGTAGCAAACCACAAAGCTATTATGTACAGTCATTATGTTCCTTAAGTATCTTTCTTTATTCTATGCACTTGCTCTGCTACCATTAAATCTTTCGTCAAATCAACAGAAGCTCCCTTTTCATTTGTGCGACCCTTATGTTATGTATAAACAATAATTATACTTACTTCGAACGGAACTCGGGTATAAGTGGAGGAATCCATGCAACTGGAAAAACTTTTAAGAATTCTACTCAAACAATTATTTACTTCTCTCGCTCAATGAATGTATAAATAATGATGTCGTTAAGTTGATTTAGTAAAATGAATATTTTTTTACCTTTATCCATATTCTTTATTTATATTATATATATATGTTTCTTTCTTCCTCTATATTTTCGTTTTCTGTTGCTTTGGTTTTTTGCTTTTTAAGATATTTTATTGTGGTTCCATATTTTTTTGTATGATTTTTTTCTGTAAATGTAAGTTGCGCCCATGAAACGAACTGAAACCTGAAAATGTATCATAAATAAGATTCTGAATTTAAAAATGTTACAGTTCATTAGTTCAATCTTTTTTTGATTTGTTTCTCCCACTTGTTTGCAGTTTTTTCAGGCATTCTTCTGTACTTTTGCATATTCTGTGGTGTATCTCTCTGATTTTTCTTGTTTTCATTCAATTATATCTTTCTTATTAGTGTTTGTGATGTAACTTTTTTTATATTTAAATTAATATTTTTGTCATTTTTCTTCTATTACATGGAACATTTACTAGGCAATTTTTGTAATTTAAAGGAGTTCTATTTTGTTACTACTATAATTTTAAATATTTCTTTAATTATATAAGAGTATATATAGTAAATCTAGACTGAGGATCACTTGTCAAAGATATGATCTTTTCATCTCGGTTCTATAATTCATGGAAATTTGAACTGAATTCTGATGAAAGAATGGACTGGGTAGAATGTATAGCCTTTTAACTGGAACATTTAATTAGAATGTTTTATTGTCTGAAAAGACCTTAAATTTTAATTGAATAAATTTTTAATTGAATAATTTTAATTGATATTTTCAATTGGAAAATTTTAATGGATAATTTGCAAAAGGATATTTTAAAATGGATAAGTTTCCTTTAATTGGGTAATTTTTCCTTCTTTTGTTTTTGAAAATAATTAAATTAAAGACTGGCCATCCAATTTTTCTTCTTGTTGTTTGTTTCTTTCTTTTAAATTCAAATTAATTTTCAGTAATCCAATTTTAACCCCAATGAAGGTGCATTGGGGAGGGCTATACCAAGAATGGTTTAACCCCTCATTGGTTCAGTCCATCTGAATATGCATGTTTTGTTTTGTTGGGTATCTGAATTATTCTGATTTATTCTTTGGTTCAGTACACTTCAAATTTTATTCATCTCTTAGTTTCCAATCTGATAGATTAAACTTTTTACTTAGTCTCTATAAATGTTTTTGTTGATTTTGGTTTTTAATTGTTCTCTCCTTTGTGTTTTTAATAAATTATTATTTTTATTATATATTAACACACAACATGTGAGTGTGAGTGTGTATGTATAAGATAAAGCAAAGTGTATATAAGATAAGACATATAGAGAGCAGAGATATATGTGCATGCATAAGGATAAGACAGCCACACACACACACGCCACACACACACACACACACACACACATATATACGTGTTCAAAATTAAGAGAATTTGTATATTTTGTAGAATTTCATGAAAATAATTAAACGAAATGTAAAAATACTGCTTCGAAACAAAGATGCAAATCTTGCACGTCGAATACGTAAGCGTTTACGTGTATGGGGGCGGAACTAGTCGAAAAACAAGATTTATAAGCGCGTATGCCAAAATCCGCATTTCGTTCGCTAGCGCCTTTCGCCGAATATCTTGATATTCTTTTGCAACAATCCTTAAATTAAAATTCAAACAATAAAAGGGAGTAACAACCAGTTTTTAGATGATGGAATGAGGTGGCGGATTATGGACAGGCTAGCCGCAGGCCAGTTCCAAATCCAGATTTGCATAAAATTCAATTTAACGTCCAAAATTGTTCCAACTAATAGAAACAGTTTAAGAATACTGGATCCGTCGAGAGAAAGCCTGGACAAGGTCGTCCAAGAGCCATGACGACTAGAAAAGATCCCTATTTGTCCATTATAGCAAGGCGTAAAGGGATGCTACATCTTCTCATGTTTCTTATTTGTATGCGGCTACAGGAATCCTATTTTCAAGGATGACTGTTTCCAGACGACTTCATGAGAGATGGTTGTTTGCAAACAGACATGTAGTTTGCATCCAACTCAGTTCTTCGAACAGAAGAGTTCGCTTATACTGATGAAGAGATCATACTGTGACATTGGGCTATTCGCGGTTTCCCTTCACTAACCTTGGGGACTTTCAATTGAGATTGATTGCTTTCACTAAACAACCTTTGCCCAACCAAAAATGAAACGTGAGGAAGAACATTAATATGTAAAGCAGTTAGGAATGAAGTGAAGCGGTTGAATTCAGAATTATATAAACTCCATCTGAAGGAGTAGAGTATCTGAAGGAGGATCAGAGAGGCGTTGAAGTGAGAGGAGGTGAAGTCTAAGTGCTTTATAAGAGGAAGGCGGAATTACAGACTAGTATTGAGGTGTGAGTAAAGGTTACTCGGAAAAGGGATTCGATCTAGTATTTTCAGCAGTTGTTCCAGATTCGGAGTTGCAGATGATAAAAGATATTGGTAAGAGGCTGTTAGATTATTATTGGTGGGTTGAACTAAGACGTTAGAAAACTTAACCTGGATAGCATAATTATTGGTGTCATAGTAAATATATACTAATAAATTGTGAAAGTTGTTTTGGTGGTTCTGTAATTATTTGTGTCGTAGTATTTAATATTTGAAATTAGTGATGGCACAAGATGACGCCCAGATCGATCGGGTGTTACAATACATATAGGAGCATTAATTAATGGGTGAGCATTCTCTTCACTGATGAATCCCAGTTTAGCCTAATCAGTGATTCTCACTGTACTTTTATATGGAGAAAACTAGGGACCCGCTACCTACCATCCAATATCCAAGAAATCGACCATTATGGCAGCGGAGGCTTGATGGTCTGGGCACGCATCATTTTAGATGGGCGCACACACTTCCATGTCTTTGAA
Organism: Nephila pilipes; assembly: GCA_019974015.1. Classification (NCBI taxonomy): domain Eukaryota; kingdom Metazoa; phylum Arthropoda; class Arachnida; order Araneae; family Nephilidae; genus Nephila; species Nephila pilipes. The sequence continues at coordinate 439,239 of BMAW01041155.1, read as the reverse complement.
AGAGGCGCTGCCACACTTTAGAGGTATATGGAACAGATCTTGGAGCCCTATATCCGCCTTTTCAGGGGTCTAATTGGTCCTGATCTCCTTTTAATGGATGACTACGTGAGGTCATATAGAGGTCAACTTGTCGACACATTTTTGGAAAGAGAGGATATTCGCCAGATGTATTGGCCAGCCAGATCTCCAGACCTTAATCCTGTAGAGCATGCCTGGGATGCTCTGGTAAGTCAATTGCAGTTTGTAAGCCCTTTTCGGAAACCATTCAAGATCTGAAAACAGCGTTGCTGAACGAGTGGGACCAAATGCCGCAGAAACTCATAAACTCCTTATAGTACAAAATCACTTTGAGAGGCCTATATATTTGTAAAAGGGTACCATATCCCCTATTAACTCATTTTTCTGTCCGATTCTGCAACTGCTCTTTCATACCTTGCGACTCTGATGAGTGTTAACGCACGAATAAACACGTGTATTACAACTGCTGAATGTTTATTATTTTTTTTGTATTATATAAACCCTATGTTTTCACCAAAGTATATTAAAATCCGTCCAGTAGTTCTAGAGATAATCGACCAAAGCAGAAAATTCTCTTAATTTTGAGCACCAGCGTATATATATATATATATATATATATATATATATATATATGTGTGTGTGTGTGTGTGTGTGTGTGTTTGATATATATGTATTTTTTTTTCTGAAGTTGGTGATACATCTGAAAATACAGATTAAACTCGGACAATATTCAAACGTGGTTTATATAAATATGCAGTAGAATATAAAAATTACTTCTCTTTGGAGTAAATTGCACAGAAGTAAACTAACTAAGACGCTTTTGTTTTTAGAATAAATATTTAATTCCACTGATGAATATTTTCTGAGAATAAAGTTTCTTTTTAATCAACTTGTTGGCGTGTTTTGATGATTTATGTTGTATTTCATCTTCGTAAAAATTAATCAAGTGTAGTTTCGTTTTTTTTTATTAGAAAAATTTCTTTGAAGAATACGAAAAAAGACTGAAGAGAGTATTCATTTTCGTGCTTTAAATCTCAAAGCTAATCCTCTGTCATGAATAGATTTTGAGAAGTAATTACTCGCATCTAAAATTTTCTTTCAAAAATTAATGAATGATTTTGTTAATTTTCTTTTTCAACTTTACCTACTAACAAGTATTTTCCTTTCCACTCCTTTTAAGCTTTGATGATATGTCGTAAAGTAAATTGTGCTATTGTTAAGTTAAAAAATGCTGCCTGAAGTTAATATGACATTTTGCTCTAATGGTTATAGTTAATTTAACGAATTGTATATTTAGATATCTATGAAGAATGTCGCTTTTCTATAGTGCAGTGAATTAATATAATGACATCTATTTTTTACTTTTTTAAACTAATTTTGAGTTGATAAAAAAGTTACATGCAATAATAGATAGGAATCTGGAAGTGAATACTCAAACCGTTAGTTAATTTCCTATTTAAAACTCATTTCTTCACAGAGTCTGCAACTGATATATTTTGAAAATGCAAACTCTTAAAATATTGCACATCATTTAGAGTAAGAATTTATATCATTTTACCATTATTTATGCTTCTTTAATCTGAGCAAGAAAAAAAAAAAAATCAAAAATGTTTTCAATGCATATCAAAAACGTTAATAAAGTGAAAGAAATGCTGTTTGATTATTGACTGTAAACATTGGTGATTGGCTTTGTAAGATATCAGAAAGAACAAAATATCGCAATTTTTTTTATTTATTAAGTATGATTTTGCTAGAAATGAAATTAATATATTTATGGAATGAATGGAGGGTATGTGAGCTTATGACTTAACCCGTTCGCTCCCAGCTTATCACATTTGATACGCTCCATGAGTGTCTTCTACAGCCCAATGTATCAATATAGATACGCTTAATGAGAACATTTTATTTGATTTTCTTAATATTACTATATGGCGTTACAATACCACGAAATCTATATAGATAGGTTATTTGGAATGTTGACCTGGGTAATATTGGCTTGGATTTCACTTCTGGCTACCAGGAGGAGGGGGGATAATTGTTAAAAGCACGTGTTGTGGCACGGTTCTTTAAATGTAATGACATGATTTAAAGGGTACACTTGCTTTCGGTTTGCTTTTTTCTTTTTTGCTGGCTTCTTAGAAGTTCGAAGAAGAATTTATGGCCCTTTGTGGGGGTTAGGGATTTTGGTAGCAAAAGCTCTCAGCTGTTCTTTTCAGGCAGTCGGTTTTTATTTGTAGCGACAGTCATGACGAAAAGAAAGTATTTATCTGATACCGAGATTTGCGAACTAATGAATGAAACCTACAGTAATGTTACCAAAAATAATCCAAATCTGTACTTAGACATTAAAGTAAAAAAAAAAAAGGACGAAGAAGATGTGCCATTTGCTCAAAATCTTGCGCAAAGCGTCAACATATGTGTGTACGAACATGTGGCGTTGGACTATACATTGAATTTTTTTTTTCGTTATAAATATACCATTCAGCAAAATAAGATTTATTTTTTATATCTATATGTTCCATGTAATGGTACATCATTACATCATGAAATTTATGTAACAAATACAAATATATTTTATATTTTTTAAAAGACGTAAAAAAAAAAAGTAATATTTTATGTAAAGGTTAAGAAACATATCTGGTTAAGAATATATTTTTATAATAATTTAAAAATAAGATTCTTTGAGTACTTTTTACTCTTCAGAAATTGAAATCTAATATTTTTTCAAAACAATTGTTTTAACTCAAAATTCCTAAAATCGAAAAGTTTTGTGCTGTTTATGGAATTTATATCGCAGGTTTTGTCAATTTATTTAATTAAAAAAATTAATATTAAAGTTCTCAGAAAATTAATGCATTTAAACAGTGAAATTGAAGAATAAATTCTTAGAATGGAAATAAAACTCTGCAAAATACGAGTGTTTATCTTGATTTAAACACAATGATATCAAAATTTAACTCACTGGAATGAATTATTAGCTTTTCGTTCCGGGATGTGACCGAAGAACATTTTAGAAAATTAATATCAGCCATCACCATTATTCGAAATGAAACAGAAACTTTTCACGCTCAGAAATTAATTGCCATAGCCTTTGGTGCATTATCGATTTATTTACCAACAGAGGGAACAACAAAGAATCTGAGACGTGCTTATTCAAACTCTGTAATCATTATTTTCATTTCTCAAGTTATTCATTAGAAACGGGAATTCCAACTTCCCTCGAATCACAAAATGGTCAAGTGATTTGTTAAATTCATTTACGCGTTACGATGAAGACGATCAAGTGTGCATAATCGATTCTTCAAGATATCTGATAGCGATTGCTTAGCATCAAAAGTGGTTATTGTTTGTTGGCTTCGAGTAACGTATGTCATTTCAATAACATTACGCACAAGTTAATTACATTTCGATTCGATTTTGCCCTTGAATGCGTTGACAAGAGTGAAGTTGTTTCCGTTGAAGATTAAATAAAGATAACTTCTGCAAATGAAATATTAATTCCAAGTCCTTAATATGTAGCATTATGTTGATTTAGCAATTATGTGCAGTCTGGTTTTGAGTTTTAACTAAACATAAAAATAGTAAGAAAAAGGATCTACTTAGAATATTATACGCAATCCTTATTTCCAAATTTTTAATATTAACAAGAAATGTAAATCTACATTTATTTTAAGTCTGCGCTTCAATGAATGTAAATTTTGATATACAAGGGTCATTCAATATTTAAACAGGTTGGTTGATTGATTTTAATCTCTGGCACTGAATTCTCACGGGATATATTGTGTGTGTAAGATTCAATCAGACGAACAGTTTCAGTTTTGGAAATTCTCAATGTAGGCAATTTAAACTTAAGAGAGTTATTTGACTACCTTGCAAAAAGTGTTATTCAGCTTTTCAATTTATACCTACATAAACACAGCCTCTGAATTCTTAGTTACGATTATGTGTCCGCTCGAAGCTTTCAAAAACAGCATTCTGTGATATGATTTTTCGTTTCGGAAAGGGGAAAGAGTTATCAGAAATATTCTCATGGACGAACAAAGAATTCGACAATTGTTGCATTAACAGCACGAGGTTTTACGCTTAGCTGGAAAAAGTTTAAAGGTTGTCGCAAAAGCCTCACCGACGAATGAAGTGCCAAGACTCGATTCTCTGTGATTATTTTAAAAGCCAACACATTATCAACTCATTATTATTTAGATGTAATTCAGAAGAGAGTCAAGCCAGCGTTGAAAAGAAAATGTCTGAGACATCAGAGAAAAGGCGTGCTTCTTCCCCAAAACAACGATCTCATATGGCATAATTGATGCAGGAAACTATTTGAAAATGAGTTTAGAATTTTTTACCTCATCCTCCTTACAGCCCTGATCTTTTCCCTTCAGGTTCTTATACATTTGGTCCTATTTAAGAAGCATTGCGTGGCATCAAATTCAACGACGACAATGGTGTAAAGAAAAAAGTACAAAACTTATTACGAGATCAAGGTAAAGAATTAGTGTGGGGATAAGAAGAACTGCTGAAGGCATAAGAAGTATACCAAAAGGATGAGACAAGTGCGGAGAAGGGGATTAAGCGGAAAAGTAAATACAGAATTATATTAATTTAATAAATTATTTTTATTGTAAAGCTATTTTTCATTTTAAATATTGAATGACCCTTGTAGATGAGTGTATATTTCTAATATGTGTGAATCAGTTTGATTAATTACATTTATCACCAATATTGAATACTTTATATTTTTCTCATGATATATTTATTCTTCGCAAACTTATTTGACGAAGAAATAAAAATTCGAATGCATATCGATAGTGTTTTCGAAATTAATTTTTATCCTGCTTCCTTTTTTGATTTATTTAAGATGTACATAAAAATATAAATACACAAAATTCTTGAACAAAGGAGCTTATACGTAATTTTGGTATACAAATATTTAAAGTGAAATATTAAAATGCATGTTTGTATTTCGGAATTATTTGAACTTGACAAAAATTGAGGTAGTTCTTCAAAATTAATCTTATAATTTCCTTTCGCAGCTTATTAGATCTTTCTGGCAAACTAAAATTTTGATAGTTCAACATTTCGAAATTATTAAACATTATCAACAGAAAAACAAAATTCAAAAATACTGGAACCTAACTATAATATATATATATATATATATATATATATATCATATTTAATTTATTTAAATTACATTTGAAATCTTTTTTTTTGTTTCATAATTTTAAAAATTAAAATGGTTTTATAATATCTTAAGGGACTGTATATGTTCCTAACCATAATGACAATTCAATTGAACACAGATATCTAGTGTCCAAAATTCTTATATAAATAAGGATTCCATTCGAGGTATCGAAGAAATTATTTTATTGTAACATAGGAAGAAGGGGGAAACACATCGAAATGAAATACCTGATATATGTATAAGGACCGACATCTGTTTAGCATGAAGTTTTGTCATTTGAATGCAGTACCTCTCGCTTTTGTAAACAAATCCTTAGAGCTGTAGCCTTCGTTCGCATTAGATTTTTTCCGCCGAAAAATTGATAAGTTTAATATTAAAGCAGCTAATTGTTGCGAAATTTCATATCAAACTTAGAAATCCGCAACTCAAATTTACAATTTATCGAAAGAAGTGTAAGGCAATGAATATTTATCGCGTGCTCGTGTTTTGGAGTGGCTTAAGCTTTTTCAAGATGGTCGAGAAGATATTGAAGATGATTCACTTCCGGGTAGCCCTTCCACGGCAAAAACGAATGACAATATTGAAAAAATCTGAAATCTGGTTCGATTGTGTTCGATTATGTGAAATTGTAGAACACATTTCACATAACAATTTTAAGTTGCAAAAGTGTGTGGCAAAATAGTACACACATATCACGTTCGAACAACAAGAAGCTCACAAAAATATTTGTACTAACAATTAGAATGAAATTGAAAATGATCTAAACTTATTGGAAAGGATAATAACGTGTGACGAATAATAGGAAGCTCGAATGAGCAAATCAAAATTCAAAGCAACGATGATTGCTTTTTTCAATATTCATGGGATTACGTACCTTAACTGGGCTGCTTAAGGTCAAACTATTAATCAATATTATTACCTTCAAGTTTTGCTGAACTTCGTGAAAGTATAAGGAAAAGACGACATGAATCATGGAAGGACAAGTCATTTCAATATATATATAGGAGAAGTACTAATTGAATTAAGACTCTTATTATTAACTTTAAATGTTTCATGAAAAAAGGGCAAAGCATCTATGACTGTACAAACAAATATATAACATTAAAAGTAAAAAAGAGGGATAAACACAAAAACAGTCTACCGCATTCCATCAGTTTTCAATAGACTCTCACATGTGTGGAAGAAATCAGATCTGATGTGCATCACTTTTTGAATTGAATGAAGGAGTTCATCTAGTTTACCAGATTTCCGAGATGATAAGATGCAAGAAATATAATTTGAAATGGTTTCTTGAATTAATTTCTTAAGTTTAGGCATGTAAAATTCACGAGAAACAATGGATTCTGTTTTTTGTGAAGCAAAATGACTTTGTGAATGAGCATTAAATACCATCTCTTTCTGCATCGTTTGTGGGACTACTAGAAGTTCTGTATCGTTATAGAGTTTATAGAGAATTCCATTTTTTAGGAAACATTCGTCAGAAGGCTTAGATTCAGTCATTGATCTAATTTTAGATATGAATTCTTCTTGATCTTGTGCATTTCTTATCTTCTGAGGGACATTAGAGGAAATTAGAAGAATGAGATAGAGATCGAGAGCGTCAATGTGTTTCATGTACCTACACGGTCCATGATAAACTTCGTAATCAAAGTCTTCTAACATCAATGTCCATCGAGGGGTTTTTAGCTAGTAACTTTTTTTGCGCATCGGTTTTTGGAAAGCATCACAATCTGTTACAATTTTAAATTTAGTACCTAATAAGTAGTTTCGAAATTTCTTAAGTGCCTCAATGACAGCGAGAACGTAAAGCTCGTAATATGATATTTTTCCTGTTGAACTGTAATTTTGTCTCTAAAATAATGAATAGGGGTGAAATTGTCCATCATCCGATTTTTGTAAAAACACTGCGCCAAAACCATCAGGGATTGCGTTAGTAGTCAGTTCTAATGGATATCCTTGTTGAAGAACTTGAAGAACTAGGTTTTGTGAAAGAACGTTTTTGAGTTCTTGGAAAGCTTCTGCTTGTGCAGGGCGAAAATTAAATTCTATATTTTTTTCGATTAAATTCGATATTTTCCCTTAAAGGTCTAGGAATCAAAGCATAATTAGGAATAAATTTTCTGAAATAACCTGCTAACCCAAGAAAGCCTTGGTTTTGTTTAGAGGTTTCATTTTGAGGAAATTTTTGAACAGCTTGTGTTTTGGAAGGTGAGGTCTTAACTGTCTGTTGTCTTCTCTTTTCTTTTTACATAAAACAATCGACACAGCATAATCAGAATAGCTAGGTTTAATTTTTCTATCGCTTAACCAGACTAGAATTTGATTTTCAACTATTCTCTCTTCCGCAAAAGGAAGTCACATGGAGCGTTGGGCTGCTGGGATTTCATCGTGCTATAAAATTGTCATCTTAATTTCGGTGTCTTTAACATTTTAAAGATTGTAGGAAGTAACAATATTTTGAACTTCCTTACGAATTACAAGGTTGAAAATTTGTGAAAAATTAAATTGGAAAGGTTCATCTTCGGGAATTTTAACAAAATTAACAAAACTTTCATCATCATTTCTATTGCACAAATGAATTCCGCCTTTGACAAATGTAGATGAAGTTTGTTGAAAAAAGTCAATTCCGATAATCGCATCAAGAAGAATTATGTCATCTTTTAATGCACGTATTTTAACAGGTAAAATATTATTTTTAATTTCAATGGAATCTTGAAAGTAACCAATGCTTTTTACTGTGTCTCGGCCAATTACTGAAAACTTAATTTGGAAGGAATGCAATTATGGAGAACCAATTCTACGATCAGTTTTCTTATTAATAAGGGTGGCCTATGATCCGGTATTCCATAGTGCGGTTAATTGAATTCCTGCAAGTTTATGTCGTTTTGGGAAAAGTTTTAATGGAAAGCGTGTTTCCAGTTCTAATAGTTGTAGAATGTTGCGGTTCAGGTTTCGTCCTAAAATTTCTGGAACAATAAGCATGAACATGGTCAAAGGGCCTTGCCACCCATAACAATTTTCGCCTTGCGACTTGTTCGTACATTAATCGCTTTTATGGCTTTTTAAACCGCATGAATAGCATAATGCTTGTGTATTTCGGAAGCGTTGATTATTAAATTTCACATAAAAGAATTATCATCAAATTTTTTCTGGTTATTTTGCCTCATTTATTTGGATCTGTAAAAAATTTTCTTGTAAATCTTCAGTTTTTCTTTAAACCTAGTGATGGATTTACAACCATAAGAATTAATTTTATTGTTTGATTAATCATATATTCCGTTTATAACACACTCAATCAGGGAGAAATCATCAAGCAAATCTTTGTGGGCTAAATCTTTCATCACTAGCAAATATTCTTGTAAAGTTTAAATGGTTTCATACTACGAGATTCCATCATTTAATGTAATTGAAAACTTTTGATTTTATCGGAAAATTCGTCTAACAAATGTTGCTTTAATCGTTTCCAGTTGGTGATTCCACGAATTGGTCGTATTAGAGGTAGAGCAACACAAATTACTTGGTGAACAGGGTTATTTATCTCACATAAATTAAAAAAGGTCTTCCATATTGGAAATGAAAGTTTCAACGTGGTAATTATCGCGAGATGAAAAGGGTTTTAATCAACGATGTTCTTCAAACCAAGAAAGTTGAAAGAAGTATTATTTTCCGCTTGTTGGATATTAGCCGAGGCTAAAAGATTTTTTGAAGATCCATCAAAATGATTTTGCGCCGGTTCATGCGAACTGAAAGTTACTTTCACTGATTTATTGTTGGTGCTTGGGAGATGAATAACGGTCGTGCTTCTAAAGTATGTCGTCTGAGATTGAGTTTATAGCGGATATGAATCAACGGGGTCGCTCAGATCAGACAATTCTCCTTTGAGAAGGGAGATATCATTAAGACTCGTAAGAATGGTATTGGAACAGTTTGCAAAGTCAATCGAAAATTCTAAATGAAGTAAATTACATATAGAAATTAAATCTTTAAAAGAAAAGTCTTCCATAAAATTAAATGTTTTATCGAATCATGAAAATTTACGCAATCTAGCGCGATTTTGTCTATCTCCACCAGTATCATAGATTAAACGAAGTAGAAGTTTTATTTGGATTGTTCTACAAGATTTTAATGATTTAGCTATGTTAGGATAATCATTGAGATTAGCCATTATTCATTAATTTCAAAACATTATCTTACAAATATTCAAAAACTGGTATCAAAAACACTTAACTCTATGTTACTCAAAAATTGAAATATTCTAAATTTGGATTCAAATATATTTACAGCAAATTCCAAAATATATGTTGAAGAATAGATAACGAAATTAACCCTTCAAATTATTATATCATAAATAACTTTAAATACAAGTTTAAAATTCTTAGTTAAAGAATTATTTTCCAAATATATATGCATCAAAGTAAATTTTCTTCTGGATAATTAGTTATTGAAGGAAAGGAAGATATAAATTTAAATAGGTGTGAATTTATTTTTATTCAAAATGT
>BMAW01041155.1:364479-419537 GCA_019974015.1 Nephila pilipes | reverse complement strand
TATATATATATATATATATACACCTTTTATATATATATTATACAAACATAAGTAATTATGTATGAGCCACTAATAAAATTAATAGTTGTACTTACATTTGTAAATCATGCACTTATGTTATTGTGCATCGTGCATAAAATATACAGCATTGATAACATTAAAAATATGTAGATAACACAAATGTGAAATTATTTACGAATAATATAATTATAATTTCAAAATTGAATTTAATAAAATTAAAAATTTTAAAAGTTATAATTTGATTTTTCTATAATTTTTATGCAAATATTGTTACATACTTCAAATTTGTACCTATTTATTGATACCAATTGTGCTCATTGCCTAAGAAATAACTTTGTTTCATTATATGAAAAATATCGTCTCTATGGTTAGAATAAATTTTCAATAGAAATTCCAGTAACCTAAAAGCGCATTTTGAGAAAAATTCATTTGCATGTGTTTTTTCATGACGTGGAACACTTGTTTGCAATTTTAAAGTTTAATTTTATTATGTTCTATTAAAGAAATTCACACAAATAATGCGTCTATGGCTTCTGCAAAGCACACACTAATTTTTAACACCAAAATAAAAAAAAATGTAAATTTTAAAGCATTTTGGTGTCTCAGTAACTTAAGGTAAAATATTAAGGCTTTATTTTTATAACAGAAAATATACAACAATTATTTTTTTAAAAAATGAAACTTTTGGAAGAAATTTTAAACATAAAAACTTACATTTTTGTGTTTTTGTAGTACAAAACATTTTTGTGGTAAAATATAATTTTTCGTTATATAAAGATGGTTTTTAAAAATTTTAAATCTTTTGTAGTGTTTGTTATTTTGCAAGATTTTTTATAATTGCTTCTATTTTTTTTCTTGATATATAAGAGTGTCTTTTACCTTTGTTATTTCCATCTTCATTTTAAAAATATATTCTAGTTTACGTCGTGTTATTCGAGTTCAAAAAATGGTTTTCAAAAATGTATCTACGTTTTCCAATATTATATTTATTCTATAGAATGTGTATGGGAGTAATATTTTATGGAAGAATTCTAAAATCTTATTTTGAAAGCTTTTTCCGAAAATGGAAATACAACCTTATTTTAAAGTGTAAATTCTTTATTTTTGCTGGATCATACATTTACATCGTGTAAGTAATATTTTTTCTGTAACATCATATTACATCAAAACTTTTTCACAAATAAATAAGATATATGAGACTCAATCTCTCAGAATTTTGAAATTTAATTAAATCCGAAACAGATAAACACGGAACGTGCTAAAAAACCTCTTTCACTCTTCCAATTCTGCAAAGATTTTGCATGGAATAGAAATAATTAAAGAAATAAAAGAAATGAAATAAGGACAATTTACTAAACTATAAAAATATTTTTACAGCAAAATATACAAAAAAAAAAAAAAAAAAATCCAAATTAAAAGAAAATAATTTTAAAGCTTCGATATAGGTATGAAAGTCTTACATCTGCTGAAAATTCCTAGCAATTATAATTCATTTTCAACCATTTCTTGGATTTTCGAATGTGAGTAAATTTAGTTTATTCATCATTTGGAAAAAAATTAGTCTTTCGTTTGAGTTTTACTTCAATGCAATGTCAACTATAAAAGATGTTTGTTACTCTTAACATATATTTCAAAAAAAATAAGTAAATTCGTGATAAAAGCAAGCAGGAACTATGACACACATATTGATAAACTTTATATATTTGATTTCATATAGCTTAGGGTATTCTAAATCAATAGGATAATTATTTACTATACGTCTAACTTATCTGATTATTTCTATTCACGGGACTTTATATAAAGGCAAGCCTTTTCTTCTTTAATGCTCAAATTTAAGCTTTGTAATTTAAATCCCCTCTCTTGTACAAGGACTTTCATGACATTCAGTGGTTTACGGAAGTTATTTTTGGTTAGGTCTCTTGCTTTTACAAACGCACTCTGATTGTCCTTCTCTTTAATAATTCTTTCCAGTTTTTGTATTAATTATGCACCGATGACCTACACAGGTTGGCTCCTGTGTATTTCTTCCTTTGATCCTTGTTGTTAATTTTTATGACATTTAGTTTTCATGATGGAGCACATTTTTTTATAATTGAAATTGTAATACCTTAATTTTGATTGGGTAGTGAATTAATTTTGATAGACATCTCATGAACAAGGTGGTTGCTCTTTAGAGAACATAGATGAATATAAAGCATAGTATTTAATATCAACAAAAGCATATTTAGCTTTTACTTAAAAAAAATTATGCTTGCAACTGATTACTACATATTTGGCGATATACTTTGAGCAGAGTAAACTGAATAAAAAACAAATATCCGAATTACAAATGAATTTACGAAAATAATTTTAATTTAAATTTGACTGTAGTAACTTTTAAGAAAAAAAGTTTTTTTAAAAATCTTTTCTAACAATTTTTATATTTTTGTTGGATAATAGCCTTCATTACGAAATTCCTAGATTAAATTTTAAAAAAATACTCTCACATCATAATTAAGATATTAAAGCTTATAATAATTTTAAATATTTTTTCATAATTGAAATTAAATTTAAATCAAAACTGCAGGAATCGGAACCCTACGTGACGAGGGTCGTTGATACATATTAAGAATTTGTAGTTTTTTCCGTAACCAAGAGCAATAAATTTCTAAATGATTTTTTAAAAAGTACCAAAACATGAGGAGAAAAATAAATTACGGAATTTATGACCCTTTCTTTTTTTGTGACATTTATGTTTTAAAATTTCGAAGAACCTAGGTTTCGTGTTTCCCTAATAATTATATTTTAATCACTGTATTGAATTATAAAAGTATTTTTTACTCAAAAAGTTTTTTTTTTCCTTTTGAGTTGAATGTGGACGTGATTCTTTTGGATATATTAGCATTTAGGTACCATTTTTAAAAATAATATTCCATAAATATACAAAATATTTACTCCTCATATAGAAAATAATGCACAAAATATAGCGCACCAACATTTTTAATGGTGTCACTGTGTATTTTCTTTGAAAAATTATAGAACTTTGTAATTTGGAAATTTTATTTATTTTTCTTTTCTTTATAAAAATAATTATTTTTTAAAATTTAGGTATTACTTAGAGAAAAAAATGTTTTTCTTTCACTATACACATAATTACCCTTTGTAAAAGCGTAAGAAATTTAGAATCGTATTGTGCAATAGTTTTCTTTAAAATGATACCTAAATGCAAATAAATTCCAAAAATCATGTCTATATTCAACGAAAGGGAAAGGAGGGAAAACCTTTGTGACAAAAAAATACTTTTAAGCTTCTGTAGAAAGATTGAAACATTATTATTAGGCACGCAAAAAATCTAAATTTTGTTAAGAATATAAAAATAAGGAATCTTAAATATAGTATTCTACAATTCCTGCATGTCCTGGTACCCATAATTATTGTTTTTACGAAGGAATTTTATTTAATTCAAAAAATACGTCAAATGTCCCTCTACTACATTCATTTCTTAAAATTTCCCACTTTATAACATTTTCAAATTCCTTCACTTTCTCGAACATTGACAGAATAAATTCCATAAAGTACTGCTTCAAAATATGAAGCTCGAAAAATAAAAGAATGTCGAGAACTACCACTTGTGTAGACGGAAGAATCTCAACAATGCTTTGATTATTTTCAAAAGAATATATTAACTTTCTTTAATATTTAGTAAATCTGGAATGCTGTCTAATATCCAACATGGCGTCTTTTACACAGCACACCTTTTAGCTAAATAAATTTCATTTATGCTCTTTTCTTCATTTTTTTTTTGTATGTCTTATTTTTGTATAGAGATTTGATTATTTCTGCAGTGTTTAGTAAGAGACTGACACAGATCAAAAAAGATAAAATTAACATGAGGGAGAAACAACTTTTTAATTTCTGTCGATAAGAATTCTTATTTCTTTCTCATAGAATAGAAATATTAAATATTGAGTAATAAGAGAAAACTTTTAATTCTTTCCTTGATGAATTTTGTATTTGGTTAAATATGTTTCAACTGTAAATATATATATTATAGATTTTTATGTTATCATGTAAGTAACTTTTGGTTTAAATTTGAACCGTCAATTGCTGACAGTACTCTCTTGCGGAAAAGTAAGAAGTAAATTTTTTTGCACTTAAAAGTTTTTGAATTCTGTGAAGTTGTTCAGGATGCTATGCAATTTTAAAAAAGTAGAAGACAAAGAAAGCACATGGGCGCATTTGCTATAGCAAAAAAAGCTAAACAGCACGTGGATGGCTTAGCTGCAAGAGTTTTCATACTTGATTGAGGCTTGAAGTGTTGAACCAACAAACAAGACCCGAGTCTCTAAGGATAGAAATAGTAATATATTCAAAGCGAGAATAATGACTGGAGTTAATATGGATTACCGTTAACATAATTAAGTTAAAAAAGAAAGGAATTACTCAGATTAATCACACACATACACATATATCATGACAATACAAGATGAATATAAAACCTACAGCATTGAAATATTGGAACCGAAGAAGGAAAGTTGTATTACTTGAAAAAATTGAAGTACTAAAGTTTAACACGTGTATCAGGCAAAAGACTTAAGAAAAAGTACTATACATTTAATAAAAATATTTGTTTCATTAGTATAGAAATTTAAGTAAACAATAATCTGTTAATTATTGTTTTTGATCTGCTTCAAAAGAAGACATATTTATTAATTATCCAATTTTTTAATTTGATTTAAACAGAGATAAGATTTATTTAACAAATGATAAAATAACATCTCTTACTGATTATCGCATTTTTAAAACAATTTTTATGCTTCTATATCAATATTATGAATCAATATCGAAAAGGAACATAATAAGTAAAAAGTTTATTAGTTATATCAGAGCAGTATCAGAATCTTCTTTATATTTCACGAAATATTATGTAATATTCAAAAACAAACATCCACTATTTTTCTAAAGGAAATGGTTGAGTAACATTATGTCAATAAAAAATCTAGAAACGAAAGGAAATAGTGAATAGTCTTGAAAATTCATATAATTTAGTTAACTTGCTGTGGTTTTAACTGATCTAATAATTATCATCATTTCGACAAAAAATAATTAGTTCTTATTAAAATGGAATATACAGCTTAAATGTATTAGAACTGGATTTTAGGCCTTTTTAAGCATTTGCTTTCAAGAAAATAATTACAGAAGAAACTTTACGTTGTATACATTCAAGAATTAACTAGTGTATTTGAATTAGTGACAAGCAACATTTCATGACTAACTGAAAATATTCAGTAATAAATTATGTTAAGAAAAGAAAGAAAACTGAATAAATGCACTCATGAGAATTACTTTCCTTGAACCTCTTTTCGTGTGCTGAAATTAGGTATTTAAAAGAAGGTCGTTTTCTATGCTGAGTATATGGGTCTGAAATCAAATTCCTTTCCAGAAACACTACGAAAACAAACAGAATTCCCAAAGACATTTAATTAAATTTGTCTTCCCTGTTTGTAAGTCGGAAGTGAAAGGGAAAAAAAGAATTCGTGTTTTTTTGCTGAATCCATTCGTGTGACTCCGAAATTTCTTGAAAAACCATTTTAAATCTGACTGTTGAAATTTTCCTTCAGAAAGTATAAAACATTTAATTTTTTTACTTTATGTTTTCATTTATTATTCTTTTTCTGCTCTATAACAGAAATGAAAAATATAATTCTCTGTAAATTTCTTCTTATTAAATTGCTTATGAAAGAAGGAGCTTTTTTTTTCTTTATAAATATATCTTTAATGATTATATGCACACATTACCAGTTAATGACCTTGTTTTGAAGATTGGGCAATGGTTATTAAATGTAATAATAAAAACGTTAATGAAATGTGATATTTTCCTTCTGAGAAGTTGAAAATTTACTAAGCTTTTGCAAATTTGAAAAAAAAACTTTTATCATCATTAATAAATTAATTTTTGATGAGAATCGAGTAGTTTTTCCTTTGATCATGTAGTAAAGAAAGAAAATCCTACAATGAAATAAATGAATAATAAAATCAAGATACCCGACCCTTTACGGGTGTATTTTTTGGACTGTAGATCATAATATTACTATTGCAATGTTTTTAGTCGCGATATTAGTTTATGACGCTATCTAAATTAACTTATAATTATGCTGTAACAATTTATACAATGATGTATCTTGCATGATTTCAGAATATTCAAAAAATATAACAATTTACGTTGTGTTAAGAAACATTGGCTTGGATTTTATGTAAACATTCTACTTTGAATACTCACAGAAAATCTATATGGTTATAAGTTATGAAACCAAGCAGTACGGTAATCATCAGTAGAAAAATTACATTAATTAGTAGGGTTTAAAAAAGAAGGCTTTAGCAGTTTAGAGTATTATTAATAATTTTTCTGTGTAATCACGAATCAATTAATTATCACTTATTTAATTCACACAATACTTAGAAAATCAAACTTATGAAAACGTGCTAGAACTGCAAAGAAATTAGATTCATTATCTACATAAAATTTTTAAAAGCTCATCAATTAACCAAACATTGAAAAGTACAGTTGCAAACACAGATCAAAGAATTCAAAGAGCCTTAAAACTTCAAAAATTGATAAAGATATGATAAAGAAAATATCAATAAAGTTTAAAAAAAAATAAAATATTAGTCTTGGAGTAAATTCTCCAAAAGAAATTAAAGTTAACCGTGAAAATGAATCGAAATTTGGACACTTCAGGCGAAAACTATAACGAGTATGTGCCACGGAAACAAAAAATATAAAGGATTTTGAATAACAGTTAGGTCAGAGATCATGAATAATTTTTTAACTTCATATATATTTTGTTTTATGCTAATAATATTGTTAAGTTTTGTAAAATAAACAGGTTCTCTATTTTTAAGGCTTTTGGCAGCTAAATGAAGATGGACTTAAAAATACTGGCGATGGTTACTAAATCTGGTACAGTTAATTTAGAAAACTAGCATCGCAACTATTGAAGTGAAACTCAGGAGAGAAATTAGGGCAGAATTTTGAAGAGAATAATGTCCAAATTGGAGATTTAATGTTACTAGTGGAAGAGAGATAATTTGTCGATACACAAATGGTTATTCTCTAGAATTATAATTATGTATTTTGGAGACGATACAAAAATTCCTGTACTCCAAATAAAAACTCTATTTGGTGTATAAGAAATCAAACATTTGTGTTTCACAAGTGTAGAATTGTAAATATTGTCATATTTGATAAGGTATCATTTAGTTATGTTATGTGTTATATTAGTGTCATATTGAGTATATTATGTTAGATTGATTAATTAATTAATTAAAATGTACCTTTGAATTTTGAGTATTATTTGAAATTCTGTTGCACTTTCAATGACAGAATGTTTAAATATGTCAGTGGGGCCATTGTGCTAAAGTCTGCATGTACGATCACCACGCCATCTGTACTGCAAGATCTTTTCTGTATTAGGTTTGAGTCCTTTGAGTTGTAAAGAGCCGTTGTTTTCCGCACTTTTGTGAGTAAAATGGGAAATGTAAGCTCATGTAGGAAGATATCATGAGAGATGTCTAATGAATTAATGAAATCTATTTTACAGTCCACTGAGTATTGCTACAGTTTTGTGAAAGTGAGAAATTACTTGAATAAAATCTTTGGAATAAATAGTTTCTTTGTTAAAATAATACTTATTATATTTTAAACTAGTTTGGCTTTAAGTTCTTTTCACACATAAGATTTCAAGCAAGCTATTGTTGTTAACTGTATAAATTGCTAAAATAAGTGTTATGTTATCCAATAGTCACAGAAAATATAAACAATGAAAATGATAAAATTGGAATTTATAGTAGTTAATATTTATGTTTTTGTTAGAAATATTCAAAAATACTTCATTTGGTTGCTCTATTGGCTATACTGGAACTAGATTAATTGCATTAGAGCTTCGTGTAAAGCAGTTGGCATTAATTCTGATGAAATACTTAGGAATAGATTATAAATGGATTGAGTTAAAATAAGAATGCATTGTCAAAAAAATTAGAGATCATTTAGTTTTGTTCTAAAAATGCATTAAATTTACATCATCACCAATAAGAAACAATGAACATATAGTTATACCAAAAATTAAAAAAAGAATAACAAGTCATTTTAACGGGCATCTTGAGGTATTTTCTTTTTTGTCACACTATTAACAAAATATTTATCTAAAATAGCTTTATATTTCGTGATAAATGAATGAAAATTGACTTTTATCACTTTCTTTAAATTTTGAATTGCATTACGTTTAATAAACGATTTGAAATACTTTTAAAATTGTACTGCAAAAAGATGAATCACAAAATGTATCAATTTACCTGATGAATAATTTTACAATGTGATAAGCATAAAATATATCTTAGACTCTTGTGAAATAAAACACAGATAAAATGCTATTAAAATAAATAGTAAAATATACAATTTAAAAATTAGGATCAAGAAAATAGAGAAAAATATTTTCCCTTTTTGTCAAGCTGACTTCAATTTTAATTCCATCACTAACTAATTCGGCGAAATAATATTAAATAATCACCTAATTTTACGAATGAATTATGTTTTACTGTTATTCTGAATATTTAAACTAAATGAATGGTATTTGAAGAATTATATTCATGAAAGAAAAGTTTTTGTTCTTTATTAATTATATTGAAAAAATAGTATAATTTAAATTATGCATGCAATTTATATTGTAGCTTCAATTACATTTTAAAGTATATATTTTTGTTGATATTGAAGTATCTAAAATTTTGTTAAATTATCATTCTTTAAACCTGGTAATTTTTATATTGAAGAGAAATACCATAATAGCACTTTTTTTTTCAAAAAAATTGCTCAGCAATTAGCTGTTTGTGTGTTTTGTGGCGAAAATTAATACTTCAATCAAATGAAAAATTTTCTCGAAAACCTTTTCCCGTAACGTACACGTATTCTTTGCCTTTAAATAAAACATTTGATTTTTTAAAAAAAAAAAAAATTTAAAACAAAAATACCTTTTTAGGTAAATGAGTAATACCTTTTTTTGGATGCCAAATTTTTTTTCCCTTGAAAGTAACAAGGAAAAAAAACCCCTCAAGAAAGCTATTCGCTTTTGTGTTTTAAATCTCAAAACTAATTCTACTTAGTGAATAAATTTTGAAAAGTAATTATTACTCTACAAAATATTCCCTCTAAAGCACAAAACGATTTATTAAAAAAAATATTTGTCTATAACATTGTACCCAAGATTTGACTCATGCAGTTTCTAACCTTTAAAGACAGCAGGAATCATTGTGAAATAAATTGCTGCGTTGTTTTCTTCAGATCAACCGAAATGAAAAATTCTACTTAAAGTTAACATCAAATTTTATTCAATCATTTTCATGCAAATAAGCGTAAGATGCGAAAAATTGAGAAGTAAGAGGATCTTTTGAGAACGAGATAAATTATTTCACACAATTCCCTTATTTTTTCTTGATTATATTTCCATTCGATTTTTAAGTATTATACTTTAACAGAATAATACTCAGCAATAGAGAGGGAAAAGAGAGGAAATTATTTTTAATAAACTAAAAATTTAAACATAAAAGAATTGCCGAGCATGGTGCCTATTAGATTTTAAATCACGAATTCTTGACTGAAGGAAGAATGTATGGAATTTAAAAGAGAAAGTTTAAGGTGACTTATTTTAAAAAAATGATGATTTATTTGTGAAAAATAAGGGTTTGTAATTAAAATTTAGATAGATAGATTTTAACATTTTAGGACCGCAGACTATCATGAAGCACAAAGCAGCATTGATTTGGGATGAATTTTAATATGTTTCGAAGTCCTAGATTCTTAAGACTTTAAAACGCGTAGGATTCAAAATCCAGGGAATTACTAAAAGCGTTCGTAGTCTTTCAAGAACTGGAAAGCGCTGATAATTCTGTCTCAGAGCAACTATGGGTCTTTTTGCAATGGAATGAAGTTTGGTAGAATATGCTGGGATGTTTTGAAGTAATTCATTGGGAAATTTATGGAATCCAATTGAAAAAATTTACTGATTATTTTTAATTAAATATATGAATAGTTCTATATTTAAATCTTTGAGTAGAATTTCAATTCAATTAAACCAGGGAGCATTTGCGACTTTCCCAAGAGGAATATTTCGGAAGACATGCAGCCGTTTTAGATGGGAAGTTGCTACTGCCCACCAAATGGGGTATGCATTAAACATAATAGGTCTCAAATTGATTTGTTTTACAAAGGTCTTATCTCCAGCATGATTTTGCGAGAAATCAAACGACTTTTTTACTCATTCCTGATGCTTTCTAGTGAAAAGATCGGATGTGGTGGACAAATGTCAATGTTTTTTTTCAAAAGTCAATTTTTGTCTAGAAACAACCTTAGGTACTTGTATATAATAACCCAAGAGACGGGCTGATCGAAAACGGTGACTGAAGACAAATTATTTGGGCCCTTTTTTTTGTGTGAAGAGGAAGTTAATGCTTTTGAATGCATTAACTTTAATTTTTTAGTCAGTGAACCAGATCTATCAATCTATTGATAATGTTCCAATTGCAAATGTCTTGGATCATAATGGCAGTGTCGTTGGCGTACATGGCGAAATGAATGTTTGTAACCATAGAAATGTCATTTAAATACAGGGAAAATAATAAGGGGGAAAGAATCCCCAAACCTCCGAGAGACACAACCTCTGAGAACTAGCTCGGGGTTGGAGACAGCATTTTTTACTCGTACTCTAAAACTGTGAGAGTTAAGATACGAGTGAAAGATTTTGATTAGTTGATCCAAAAAACCAATTGAAATAAAGCATTGTAGAGAATATTTCCTTTTCGTTGAAATTATACTTCAGAGAAGGTATTTCCATTTTTTTACTATTAACCAATATATATTACGAAAATATATTACACAAAAAGTTTCTTTTAAAACTCAGTTTAATTTTTGTTAGTATAAATATTGTAACCAATAAATCAAAATTCACTATACATTGGGTGTAACTGTGTATATATATATGTGTGTGTGTGTTACATTTTAATTTAAATCTTCAATAAATATGATAAAATAAAATGAAAGAAAACAATTAGAAATTTTGACAGAGTATTTAACACAAAAAGTGTGTGTATACAGTCGATTTCATTTCTCATTTTTAATAATAATTTCCTGATAGTTAATTGTTAATTTTTTGAAAACAATTATTCTTCACAGAATATTATGATCTATTCAGTACTAATTTAGACATTATCAACCATCTCATTTCATTATAATAAAAACGTAATAAATTATTTGAGGTTTGGAAATATAAAGTATTTTGGTTTATTATTAAATTTTATTTCATAAAAAAGTACATTAAATATTTTTCTCGCTTGCAGTACTTACGAAATTTCTCCCATAATTACTTCATGTTCCTCGACTTTCTCCAGTGTTAAATCCTGTATTTTCTCGCTTCAAAGTATAAAGCCTCACGAATAGAATGGAGAAAGATGCTTTCCTTTTTGAAGGAAGAATCTCAAGAATTCTTTGATCATTTTCGAAAGAAATATGCTTCTTCCTTTGTTATTTAGTATATAAATCTGGAATGCTCTCTTTCTGCTTTATATCAACATTCAACCTCGGAGTTCTTAGACTGTTTATTTTTATCTCAATAAATCCTTTTAAAGCTGATTGCTTGTATGTTATGTACTCGTATTGAAATTAGACAGTATTTGTAATGTTTTGATAGAGACTGTTATAGAAATACGGAAAAGGGGATTATTTTTCCCCTGAAGGTTAAATATTTATTTTCTGCTTTGAAAATACAATTTTAGGTTTAAAAAAAACAAAAAAGACTGGTTCGTTTTTGTAACTTTTATTTTGTTTCCATTTTGCTCCATATGTAAAATAATGCAACATATAGATATATTTAATGTTATTACGCGTGCAATATATAAAAACACTTTTAGAATGAAATGCAAATTTTATAAATTATCAAGCAATAAATTACTTTTATATTGAGTTCTTTATGTACATTCATCCTTTGAAATGACATTAATTATTGAAAGAAATATAAAGCTGTGAGTTGTAAGCAAATGGAGAAAACGTTTTAACAATACGAAAATAGTTATTTGCTTTAGGAAGTATAAATATTCTTCAAATTCATATCGGATCTATATTATTCATGAATAACTTAAGCCAAAGTGGCTAGTACATTTCTGCAGAATTTATTGAGAAATCTAATGATCCAAATCTGCTTGGTAGTTTGTATCTATTTCATTGCAAAAGAAACTCCTAATTTACTTACGGGTTTATAAAGTATTCAGTAAATTGGTCTTATTGGTTCAAAGGCCACATTTGGTCAAGTTGCACCAAACATTCATTAATTTTTGAAAAAAAGCTAATATTAGTAATTTGTGTTCTACATAAAATTCTGCATTCAAGAAAATTAATTTACAAGGAATGGAGTATATGAAAACACAGAGTACGTCAAAAATAAAGAAATATAGCTTTAGTATCCCGGGAATGAATTGCACATGTTTAACAAAGAAAACAAATACTATGGCACAAAGTAAAGATCGTTGGGTAGTTTATATGTCGTGGTCCTTACTTACTTAGAGACGGTAAGTCTTCTGAACAGGCAGTGAGTGGCATCAGAGAACAATAGCACAAAAGCCAGATGTGGCTATGAGGTACCAAGCATGGTGTAACTTTGTCTTAGTAATAATAGAAAAAGTTAAAAGTGGGTTGGCAAGAAGAATCAAAAATAGAGAAACATCGCTAGGGTATCGGAGAGAAGCATAAACTGTGTTTATCAAAAGTAGTAAAACAGATATGAAAGGAAAATACTTTTAATGTACCTCAGGATCAAGTTTCTTCTTATCTTACATCGAAGAATGTAAAATACATTCTTCGAAAGCAGTTTTACATTGGCATACAAAAACCAGCATTTGTTAAAAAATACATTTTAAATTTTTTTTATAACACAAATGGATATATATATATATATATATATATATATATATATATATATATATATAGGTATAAATGTCACTTTTAAGGAAAAATTATTCTATTTATTAAAATGGAACTATATCAAAATTTATATTTTAAGAATAAAATTTAAAAAATATAATATTAGAGTCTATGTTGATTAAATAAATTTTTAATAAAGTAAAACTTTTTGAATATTCTTTTAGCCAACATATTCTATCGTTTCAGTAATTCAGATCTCATTTGAAATGCAATGAGGATAGAATTCATAAAACTTTGTAAAAGTTGAAATTATAATTATTTCAACACTTGAATTCAAACATAATTAATTTCGAATTTTAAATTGAATGCAATGCTTCATTAAAATTCGAGTGTCTGATATCTATAGGAAAATATAGTTTACTGTGTATTTACATAGTAACTATTTTCCTAAATAATAACAACTTTTGCAATGCAAATCATAAGTTTCAAATATAAGATGTTGAAATTTCCTTGATAGTTTGTTAGATTTTATTATTAGTGCTCAGACTTTAAAAACTCCATTATAAATTTTTCGTAACATTTCGAGATATAAGTTATTAATGCGAGCTTCGGTAAAAAAGATAAATCTAATGAACTGAAAAATACTATTTGCTTTAAGGGAGATGAAATTTTTTGAGACAGAATTGTATTGTAATAGTTATAAAGTTAAAGCTCTAAAAATTTGCAACTTAACTGTATTTCTATAAATACTGACTAGCAACGCCTTTTTGGATAGGATTCTCATAAAAAAATTTACTATTTTTTAAGGAAGTCTCACTAACTTTCTTTTTTCCTCGGGTTTTACTGAGAAAAATTCAAATATTTTACGTATTGATTAAAATATAAAATTAATACAGTGAATTCAGTTATGTATGAATATTCTTTAAGTATAAAAGTAACAGTTTGTTTAGGAATCAGAAAATATTATAACTATATACAATAGTTTTAACTTCATATGGTTTGTTTGTTGATTAGTTTTATTAGGAGAAAGGCCATATTTAGCTAAACTGCATCAAACAAGCGTTACTTTACAAAACATCGTGTATCTGTGGTTTACACAAAAACTAAACATAAAAGAATTAGAAAAGGTTTCAGTTGAACCATTTTTTACAAAATATTAACTATGGACTTTTTACGAGAAACTTCTTAATTGTGAGTCTTTGGCTTAGAATAATTTCAGCTGCTGAGTTAAAATCACGTTTTCCAGACATTTGTAATCTTTCAATGCGAGGACATCGAACACTGAAATTGAAAAAACTACATTTTTGATATCATTACCTTTGCCAAAAACTGAAGCATGAATTCACTACCATCATCTATCTATGAAAAATATATTTCAAATAAGATAAGAAAATCGTATAAAAAATTTTATTTTAGAGTCAAAGAAGATACAAAGAATGTAGATGAATATCACTTCTATGTATTTTACTTTTTAAGATACAAACCTGGAATTTTTCCAATAAATGTATGAGGATGGGTTGATAAGCTTTCGACCTGACCAAGAGTTGACCTCAGCAATGTAATATATCACTGGTAATTTATAGAACTATCTCTTATTAGATCATATGTAAGATTTCAGGGCTATTGCTCAGTTAATATACATTTGGCAGCGTTATAAGTAAGATATATGGAGCCACTTACCTGAAAGTACAAATGGGAAAACCGAACTGTAATAAAATACTTCTACTTAAAAGATTTGATGCCTTTTCAGGTCAAACAAGAAGCTGATTCAACACTAAAAAACTCTTTTCTATCATAATCAGCGACAAAACAATGGGTTTCTGAATTTAAAAAGTCGTACGAGAACTGAAGATGAACCTCGTTCCGGATGCCCCGTTGAGGTGACGACTCTCGAAACATAAAGTATACATAAACTTGTACTGAAAGTCCGTCAATGAGAACTCGCTGAGATAACTGAAATTTTTTTAAGTATCAAGCCAACGACAAGAGATTTTGAGCCTACTGTGCGAGTTCGGTGCCTCATTTGTTAACATATGAGAAAAATTCTATAGGAACGCTATTTCAACTGAAAATTAATCACTTTATAAACAGAAACCTAGTGAATATTTGAGTCTATTCGTAGCTTTGGATGAAACTTGGTTCCACCAATGCATTTCTTAAAGTAAACAATATTCAAAACAATGGATAGAATCTAATGATTGAACCCCAAAGAAGGTTAAAACAATTTGTCAGTCAACAAGTTTGCAGTATCTGTTTTCTGGATTGCAAAAGAAATTATTTCATTGATTACCTTGAAAATGGTAAAACCATCAATGGTGAATACAACACAAACTTATTGCAGTGTTTGAAAGACGAGGCAAATAAAAAGCAGCAACATCTAGTGAAAGACGAAGTATTATGTTGTCTCCAACACATTCGTCAATCGTAGCAATGGCTAAAATCAACGATCTTAAGAGATCGAATTGCTTGCTCATACGCTGTATTCACCATATTTAACACCTAAAAACTACCACTTATATCTTACCTCAAAAAGTGGCTTGGTGGGCAACGATTTGTGAGAAACGAGGAGATTATTGATGCTGAAAATGGATATTATGAAGAGTTTTAACGATTTATTTTATAAAATGGAATTATTAAATTATAAAACCGCTGTGAAAAGAGTATTAACCTTTTTTGTAGATTATGTTGAGAAATAAGGACAGTTTTTTTAAATGTTGTTTTCTTCATCCGGCTTGAAACTTATCAACCCAAACTCGTATTATTTGCATTAATCACATTTAACTACATCTAATTGAGAACATTGAGGTTTTACAGAAGTTTGTTTTATAAATCCGTGAATAATTAAACATGGTTTAAATAATTTTACCTATAGGACTAAAATAACTTGTAGTTTTCATTGTTAAAAATAAAAAGAATTATGACTATTTGAAGGACATAATTTTTAAACATTAATTAAAAATAATAACTAAAGTATTATGATTAATAAATTTTATTGCTTATAAAGAAAAAAAAATTGAATCTTTAATACATAAAATAGCTATTTACTTTTGTAAACAGTTAACTTATTTTATGACTGCCTTGTATAAATAGATATTTTTATATTAAAGAGTTTGTTTTGACAAAAAAGCACAATACAGGGTGTTTCGAAACTCACGGGGAAAAATTTAGTGATAGTTAACATCCAAACAAGCAAGCAATTTTTATCGTGCAATGCATAGACGGAGAGCAAGTGGTGAACCGCTGGACGGCGCTGTAATGGAAATCATAAAACGCGAGTTTTCTTCCTACCTATCGTCCTTTTTTACAGTGAATTTCAAGAGACATGGTGATGTACAGTAATCAGGAAAAGGTCATGTCTGCAGAAATCCACGGTTAAAAATGACGATAGGTAGGAAGAAAACTTGCGCTTTTTGATTTCCATTATAGCGCCGTCTAGCGGTTTACCGCTTGCTCTCCGCCATTGCATTGTATGGAGAAAATTGCTAGTTGAAGGTGTTTTCTATCATTCCTTAGATTTTTGCCCATGAGCTTCGAAACACCCTGCATTTTATTCTAAATAATAAATGTCTTATTTGATTACAAATAATTTTCTTAATCCTTGATAAAACAATAATGATTTATATAGCTTTAAGGAAGACCTAAATAGCCAGGAACCAGTGGCTATAAGGGTTCAATTTCGAATATATTTTTTCCGTCTTTGCGGTGTTTTTAATTTATTCTTATTTTACATTTTCGTAATTGTAGATCGTATAATTTTGAAAACGAGGAATAATTCTTAAAACTAGGATACTTACAAAGGAAAATAATTATTGAAGTGCATTTTATTTATATTAAATCGATATCAGTAGCTTTTTATGTAGTTTGTTGGGAGTTCTAATACTAACAGAATTAAAGCATTCCAATATTTAAGAGGTAAACTGAAATGAATATAAGGCGACTTGAGATGGTTCATTTTTCAAGCATGTTGACACTCTACCACTGTGTGAATGAGCTGTCCATTTTGTCACAGAAAGCCAACTAAAGTGGGCAGAAGCCGAAGTGAACTCAAGTACGTCTGCTACCACTATTTGCACTAGAAAGCAAACAGGTAGAGATGGATCATCGAGGTAGTTACTTGGTTCTCTCCTTCATTTCCGACTTTCTTCCTCTTTATCATTGTGTTAGCTGATCAATTTGACTACTTCTATTTTCTTCCATTTAAACTTCATTTAAAATGTTTTTAATAAATTATTGATATTGTTAGATCATGTGTCCAGTCTTGTGCAAAGTTTAAATACCTTCTGATTAGCAGTCTGTTGGGTGACCCTCCCCCCACACAGTGTAAACCAAACTATAAATATATGTAACCATATTATACACTGTAAGTTAAATGAATTACTCAATCATTTATTGCTTACATCTCTTAAATAAAATATCTATAGATTTTACTTATGAACGTAATGAAATAACATTTCTAGAATCTTACTAGGCGGCCATATTATAGAAAGTATGAATTAAACGTGAAGAGAAATGTAATATTTAATTACAATACCTTTTATTATATTTTAAGTACTTTATTTTCAAATTTATCTCCCAGGAAATGAGTGTACTGAATGAATAAGCACAATGAATGAAAAAAATTAAAGTCTTAGGAGAAGACATTTCTACTCTATAAAATGTAATTGATAATTTAGTTTGATAAAATTTTAAAAGGCTAGTAAATCATGTAAATGTGCTTAAAAATTGCTAGGCTAAAATCTGCAATTAGGTGTTTAAAATAAGGTTGACTTCTATGCAAATTACGTGGGTTTGAAAACAAATTTATTTCTTTATAAAGTTACGAAACCAAACAAAACTCTGAAAGCTGTTTTATTAGCCGAGACAAATGGGCTATTGTTTAAGGAAATGTACAAATTGTTCACCTGACCGTTTTTCAAAATAATGTGGAAATTGCATGTGATTTGTTTTCATGTTAGGGCAGTAATAATTAAATTTCACTTAAAATATATTTAATTTGATAGTTTATCGTTTGTTTTAATTTTAATATCTAATAAGAATATTATTGTCTACTTCAATATATCGTCAGTTATAAATTCTAATACTTAATTGAATAATTTAGCAATTATTTTAAAAAGTTAACACCTTTGGTAGCTAAATCTGTTCTCAGCGAAACTTCGAAAATAACAATTCAATTTTATTAATTTTGTTCCTTTTGTGTTTGTAAGCTAAGAAGCAAAGAAAAAAGTAATGCAGACGAAAAAAACTATAAATTTCCTATTCAGCAAGGAATCCATTTATAACAAAGAAAGTTTTCAAATTCGTATATTACATATAGTCGTTAAAGTTTTCTTACCATAAAAACAGTAAAAAGTACATTTTGAGTTCCGTTTCTTTGTTTTGATTTTTTTTTTCCAGTTGGAAATATTTGAACACTGAGAGACAAAAATTAAAGAAAGAATACCACTTGATTCTTTTTTCCTGATATAAGCTTCCAAGTAAGGTTTTTTTTTTTTTTTTTTTTTTTTTTTAAATTTGTATGATTAATACATAGCCTCTATAATGATTTTTAATTTGTTGTTAAATGCTGTTTTGATTTTGAAATCTTTCAGTCGGATGTGATTGTCTTTGTTGAATGTAAGAAAATTTGCATAAACCTAACATTAGAATGGCTTCGAATTTATAACTCAGTATAGTAATAACAAGAAAATTAATGATAAATAGTTATATTGACAAGTATTAGAAGTATTACCATTATAAAAGGTGATATTAAAAAGGGCCTTTTACTTATGTAACAATATTTTACCAAGGAAATGAGCTCAATTTGTTAGATAAATTCTATTTCTTTGTTTACATATTGAGTTCTTTGCATGCATTTCATAAAATTATCGCTTTTCTTTTTTGCTTCTTGAACAGTATAATATTATTTCATAACCATTTTATGTAGCTTGAATTTTCACGAAAGAATTCGATGACAAATAACTTCGGTTGAAAATCTATTCACTGAAGATCATATTTTGTGATACATATTTTGAAAGTTCAGAATATTTGTATACAATATTAAAAGCCAAATATATTTTACTCGAAATTCTTTATTCTTTTGCATATATGTATGAGAATGATATGGTACTTATATTGAAAGCAATTTTACTTCATATATGAAATGGAGTCATTCATGTAAAATAGGGTTATATAGTATAGAAACATGTAACAAAGTTATTTACATAATATGTTTAGGAAGATATATTACTATCTTTGCTGAGTATATAAACTGTTTTAGTAAGTTAAAAGTTTTACATTATAGTGTTTCATTTTGCAGTATTTTTGTAAGTTATCGAAGAATAATTTACAAAAATAATGTTTCTTTGTCATTTGTTTGTCTTAAATTGGATAAGTTCTGAACAACGAATGTTTCTTCATACGGTTCATAAAATTATGGCGTAAGCAGTTACTTTTCCTTAAAACTTACTTAAATACTTATTTCACGTATTTTAGTTCTAGGGAATAAAGTTAATATATTACTTAACAATGCGTACATACGAAAATGATAATTAAGAAATCAAGGCGAAAACTGTAACTAAATTAAAAACACATTTATGAAGAAATTTAGTTGATTTAATATATTTTAACGCTCGGAGAAGCAACATCAGAGCTCTTGGTGACGGATCTCGTAATTTTGAGTTTCTGTCAAACGACGAAGACGGCACCTGAACTAGCGCATCGATCTCTAAGCTTGCACATCACGCCAATGGGAGGATTTGTGACCTCGACGAGATTTAACGTGCACCAGCCCCACTAAAAAGTGGATTTTTAGTAGCTCAAACGTACTAATAGATGAAAACAAAGCCTTCTATGAGTCTACGAACATGACCACTTGCGTACCGTGCCTACTTGAAGATATTTAAAATAAGGTTCCATTAATCCTTTGAAAACTATCAAAAATCTATATATTGAAGATTCGTTCCTGAATATTAGCAAGGGATGAATAAAACCAGTAGCTTAGTTAAATAACTAAATCGTATATTCCATCAAAATAAAAGTATTTATATCTGTTAAAATTTACCTCCAAACTTAGCAAAACTTATTGAAGATTTGTATGAGCTTGATGTGAAATTGACGTTATTTTCCGAAAAGCTGCCTACCTTCTCACAGTTACAATATATTCAAAATTTAATTATTTAAGAAGAAATTTTATTAAGCATGATGATAAGAATCAAATAAGCTTAAGCCTGAAAAGTAACTTTTATTCAATATTATATTTCCCTTTTCACATTTTACACGCTTCATATGATTTCAGAAAGGTTAGTATCTAAACATGATTAACTTATCTAAGTTATTTGATCAACGGTTCGCTTTTCAACATATTTCATTATCACAAACAAACATTATTAATAATAAAGTTCAAAGAAAACATGCATAGAAATCTGTCAGGACGCTTATTGCTTTCAAAATATAAAACAGATTAAGTTTCAAAAATTGGTCATGAATAATTAATTTTGAATATTTTAGAGTTACAGACTAGAGAGAAAACTTGTGTTATAAAATATTTATAACTCCTAAATATGAGTTTAGCTATCATTCTATATTTTAAAAATATATAAATTTAAAATTACTAGTAATTTATAAGAATATAAAGGATACAAATAATGTATCAAATAAAAATGGTACAGCAATTTTATTCAGAATAAAAATAAAATAAGAATTTCTTATCTATAATCTGAAATTCTTCTTATTTGGGGCATTGGAAATAAGTTCAAGTACAAAATTTTTTATAAACGAATATTTTCTATACATTATATACATATGATTATTTCTTAAGAAGTTAATTAGATAAATTTTAGTAGTAAAAATTATTAAACAACATGTATTTGTATTTAGTTTAATAAATGCTTATATCCAGTTGGTATCTGTGAAATTTCTTTCTCAAAACACTTTTTAGCATTCATACATATTATAATTTTTCTTTTTCAAAGTTACTTTAATAGATATCTTTGAGTAATTAAAAAGAACACTAAATATTAATAAATGCATAAAATGTTTTTAAAAAAATTTCGTTGCTTCAAGACACCATTTTTTTTTATAAGAACAAAATTCTTATTTAAAAATATGTTTATTTTTATTTTCTTAAAAAAATTATCTGCTTTTTTGCAAACTAATTTAATTCCGTTGCTTAAAGGTTTTGGACTGTTTCTTCAATATCAGATTTTATTCAAGCAATTGTTTGAAATTTCTTAATGTTAATGAAGTTAAAAAATAATATATATATTTATTTTGATTTATCTGATTGGTTTGTATTATAATCTTTCCAGAGCTATACGAAAGTTATTCTGATTTAGAAGGCGGTTAGAGGGCGACACTGGAGTTTTGCTACATTCTCCTCACTGTCTAATATATCACGTGAAGACTTTGGGCCCTTTATCCTTCTACTGAGTAACAAATCACATTATTTTTATATTGCGTGTTTTTTTTTTCAAGTAAGAATTCAAAGCCACATTTGAACATGCAGACCACGAAAGTAGATTACTTTAACCTCTGTTTTATCAAAGCTTTTTTGTTTTGATTAACACCTTTAAACTTGCATGTAAAAGTCTTGTCAAAAGTCTAGTGGTCATGGTCACGGATTTACAAGCAGCGTTGTTTTTTCTAGTTCTGGGTTCGAGCTCTGATGACCTGTCTTGTAGTGATGCACGTTAAAAATGATTGAAATCCCAAGTTCTCCCATCGACGTGGTGTGTACGTTTGGAGCGGGAGGCGCCAGCTCAGGTGTCGTCCTCGTCATTGGACCGAGTTTCAAAATTATGAGGTCCGTTGCCAATTGCCTTAGTGTTGCTTCTCAGTGCGATGTATCAATAAATTATCACTCTTGTGCACACTTAATTTGGATTTCTAAACTCTAAACTATACCGTGTAATTATTTTACAGCTGCAAGATAACATGGAACGAATCTCACGGTTCTCTATAGTATTTTGTGGTAGAATCGTGTTGTGCCCATCAAAAAATGCTCTTATCTAGCTATTGGGTTATCATAAATCATGTATCAAGTTATCTTAAGGAAATAGTCGTTAAATGTTTAGAGGAATAGTTGTTAAATGATTCATAATTAGTATTTTATTTTACTCTGTTCTGTTATTTAGTATTGTTTGATATCAGGATTGTTATACTTAAAAAGGTGCGTGTTTTTAAATTTTGGAATTACTTTTCTGAAATATGGTAGTTTCTTTAGAGTAAAAAATATTGAAGCTTTATTTTATTAGCGAATATTTAATTCAAAATTCAAAAACAAAACGTTTGAAAGAAATATTATTTTATCAAAAAGATATTTTCTTAAATATTTTTGTAATAAAGTATGTTTGCTAATAAGGCGAATGTTTTGTAGTTTTAAGCCTTTCGTACATTTTTTTTTATTTTATAAGGGTTTTTATACTGTTTGTTTGTTGATAAATGTTGCTTATGATTATTTGTTTAATTGCTGAATTATAAAAGATGTTTTTATATAGTTCACGTTATACGAGTATAAAAGCGAATTATACTTTATTATTTCCTTTTCCACTGTTAAAAATATTTTCTAAGTTATGTCGAGTTATTCGAATTCAAAAAAGTAATTTAAAAAATGCAACTATGTCTTTCAATGTTATAATTATACTATAGTATGTATATGGGAGTAATATTTTATGAAAGATTTTTAAACTTCTAATTTAAGGTTTTTTTTTTCGAAAATGGAAACGCAGCCTTTTATTGAAATTTAAGCTCTTAATTTTTGAGGAAACATATATTAAGATTATGAGAGAATTATTTTTTGTGAAACAATGTGTCACAGAAAATTGTTTCTTAAATAAAAAATGTATTCAAAATTCTCTCATATATGTATTTTTAAAATTTAATTATATCCAGAAGGATTAAACTGGGTAATGCTTAAATCTTCAGAATATGTATTATTGTATAATGAATTTGTTTGGAATAAGAAATAAATAAGGAATAAAGGAAATGATACACAAACACCTATAGTTGTGTGCGTATACACAAATTTTTCACATTTGATTTAGTGTTACTTCAAGCATTCTTTAATATTAAGATAATTATTTAACAAACATATATAATTAAATGTAAGTCATAACATTTAACATCAGCAAAAGTTTATTTTGGTTTTATTTTAAAAAATGTGTTTGTACAATTGAAAATTTAACCTTATTTCTGCCTCATTCCATTTACAAGTAAATTGTACAAAACGCAAGTTTCCAAATTACAAATAAGTTTATAAAGTACAATTTAACTTTTCTTTTTTTACTGTGCATGGATTTTGAAAGATCTCTTACATTTGTTATTTTTGTTAGTCAACAGCTTTAATTTCGAGGTTTCTTTTTTTAAAAAAAATTAACCCTCTTCTTGGAATTAAGATATTAAAAGTTACAATAAATTAAAAGAGTTTCAATAATTAAAATTCAATTGAATTTGCAGGAATCCGGAAGTAAAAGCCCGAACTCCGACATGGTGACATCGGTACGTATAATAATTAAGAATTTATTTTTACCGTAACGAAGTGTAATAAATTTCTGAATGATTATTTACTTTAAACACTGATTTATGTAAAAAAAATTTTTTATTGAAAATATCCTTCAAATGTCCTTCTATTACAGTCATGTCTTAAAATTCCCACTATATTCCTTAACCTTCTCTAACACTATCTGGAATAAATTCCATAACATACTGTTTCAAAATATGATGTTTGAAAAAAAAAAGAATAATGATGAGAAATACCACTTGTGTAAACGGAAGAATCTCAACAATTCTTTGATTGCATTCAAAATAATATATTAACTTTAATGTCATACTTAGCAAATCTGGAATACTGTCTAATATCCAATACGGTGTTGTGTAGTCAGAGCATAGCTTTTATGGGAATAAATTCTATCCATGCTTTTTATTGTATGTCTCATTTTCGTATTCAAATCGATCATTTATGCAGAGTTTTGGTAGAAACAGATGCTGGGGAAAAGTGATAAAATTAACCTAAAGGGAAAAATGTTTTTAATATTTGTCGATATGAACTCTTTTTTTTCTTTCTCATACAATAGAAATATTACATTGTAAATAATAAGAGGAAAACTTTCAAATAGTTTCTTGCCAGTTTTTGTATTTTGTTAAACATGTTTCGCTTGTAAATATATTATCTCACAGGAATAATGATGATTTTTTTCGTGAGATTTTAACAAATTTGGCATCGAATTTCAAAAAATATAAATAATTATTCTATTTACAAATTCTTGTCTATCAGGTACCAGTTTATGAGATAACATTAATTTGTAAAAGAATGGAAATCATCTATTGTTCGAGTTGATTTTATCATATATTTGATTGACAAATCGAAGTAAGGATAAAAATATTCAAAATGTAAGAGATAGCCAATGTATATTATTACATAAAGAAGATTTTGTATCGACAAATTACTTTTTTCCCGAGAGAGATTAAGGTATTGTATATTATTTTAGAGAACAATTAACCAGTAATGTTTTCCAAAAATAATTTCCTTTGTAGTAGTTAAATTAGCGTAGTGTAACTGTTACTTTTTATCTTATTTGGTTGTAATTATTGTTTCTAATTCCTCGTGTGTGGATAGAGTCTGGACCAGATCCACACACGCATGAGATCATTTATGAAAATATTGGCTAAGAAACAAATTCTATTGATATGTTAAAAGGTGATTCCGGGAATCGAAGCAGTTCTTCGCTGCTGTGTGTTCGTAATTTTGAGAACCACGGTCAGATGACAAGAACTACACTTGAGTTGTAGCCTCATTCTCCACATTGACGTAATAATATAAGGATTTTGAGCCTCATCAAACTTAATGATCATCATCCACTTGTCCAGACGGGTGTTTAATAAAATCGAGACTCGTTAGCGTTACCTGATTGAGACATTGCTATCCACTAGCTTAAAGTCATGATCACTGAGGTATTATAACCTCTTTGTTATTTTGTTACTATAGGCTAATGCAGAAAGTTAAGTGTAATACCTTTGAGAAATCTTGTTGTTCCATACATCACAATGAAAACCATTTGAAATATATTTTACTTTAGCTTGCAAGCATGAGCTAATGCCAAAGTAATTTCTGCTCTTCCTTTATCAAAAACGTTTTTACTTATAATTAATAAATGTTTCTAATTGTTCGAATTTCAGTAAAAATCATTATATTCGTTAAATATGCGTTGTAAATAATCACTATTAAGATATGTAAATTTAAGACTATAAATTTTAAACAATATGTACACAGTTCGTAAATTTGTAGAAACTTTTAAATTTAAATAAATTTAATAATTATTTAATTTATTTTCATGATTTATTCAATAAAACGAGATTTAAAATTTCTAGAGGGAATGTAGTATCTGTTTGGTATTTCAATTGTGTTATGAAATGTATTATATATATTGTTACGATTTTGGTATTTAAAATGTGTTTATAATGTTAAATTATGTCAAAATTACTATTCTGCTTGAAAAATAGTGCAGGATTAACGTTTATTGCATGTAAACATGTGAATTAGATCAATTGCTATGAGACCTTGTAAATAACATGGGGCTCTTTGGGTATCTCGCCAAGGCGAGATATCGTTTAGTTGGCGACAGTTTTGGCAACATTTTGCCGCCAAATCTGTCGCCAAGTGTCACCAAATTTGGTAATATTGGCGATATTTGACGACTTCCGGTTCCGGTTCTCCTACTTTCTGGAATGTTCTACCACTTTCGCCGTGTCTAGATGAGGCTTACTGAAATGCAACATAGAGGAGTTGTTCAGATTTCTTGAAGCTCAAACGCGCCCGGAGCCTCTGTTACTTTACGGGTAATTCCATTGTAATTTATGCCGAAGAGAGTACGAAAGCCTACGGCTTTGAATTTGATTTATTCTCCGCTGTATCAGAACATTGCGTTGTGTTACTGTTGTGTTGTATTACTGTGACTCCGGCTGTTCTTATGCCTTTCTGAACATTGTATTCTTGATTGGGCTGATAATAAAGAACTGTTTTATTGCTGTCCTGATTAAAGTCTATTCAATCCCTGAACCCAACAGTGAAATTCGTTACAATATGATATATATTATATGTATTATAGTGTATTATTTTTCGTAAAAGCTATTATTCTTCTAGTATTTGAGCTTTTAAATTCAAACCTTGTACATTACAGTCTATACATGAGAATAAATACAACTTTTCAGTGAAAGATGATCTTCTAATTTCTGTCATGAAATGCAGTTAACTCTTCAATTGCATAATAACCCTTTCGAAAAAGTCACAAACAAAACTTCTTCGTCCGATCGGTCACGAATGTAATGTTTATAATTTCTTTCATAAAAGCAGTGTTCACAAAACTGACTTCTGTATCTTCGAAGACATTAAAATCTTAAATAGTTAGGTTTACCATTGCTTTTAAATGTTAATTGCGGTTGATATGATCCGTAAAAGAATAAGAATGTAAAAGGGGGAAAATATTACTTGTATTGAATTTTAAATATTTTAGTATACAATAAATAAATAAACAATGAGGGAATAACTTTTAAATTTGTGAAGCGTCCAGTCTCAAGTCCAGTAGTTAATGAATAACAAGCTACGATTTACTCAGTAAAAACATTTATCGTTTTGTATTTAATGATAAATTTAAAATAACAGTTACTTTCCGTTTTTGCACATTTCACAACCAAACACTCGAACTGCTTGCTAATGAAACCAAACGGAACACAATTGTACAGAGTCTACTATTCAAATGTATGTGGATGTTTTGTATAGCATTCACTGAAGTACACAAATTTAGTTCATTGAAATTCAGTATATTCAAATCATTTGTTATTTTTCTTAAAATCAAACAAGGGATAAGCATGGACTGATATAGTTTCATAAACAGAACAGAGTTTCTCAACCGGTGGTAGGCTTACTTCAAGAAGTACGCGAGAGGATGTTAGGGAGTTCCACGGAATTGAAAAGGTTATGCAGGTCGTACATCTAAAACAAAGAAAAAAGTAATTTTAAAATATTAAAAAAAGATTTTTACTTAGCAGGTAGAGGTTTGCATTAAAATTGTCAGCTGTAATACTGACCTCCTGTCAGTTGTAATTTTTTAACTCAATGCAGTCCCAAATATCCAATTAATGTCTCTTTTTTCCAATTTTTGCGTTAATTTGTTTGCATATTTAAAAAAAACTATGCAATGAAGAAATAAATCATTTAATTAATTTCAACATGCATTATTTTTGGAGAAGATTTCTGATTTCGTAATGGTGAAATATATTTGAGAAGGGGGGGGGGTGATGATTGGGGAGGGTACGCGGTAAGGAAGCGAGTCAGCTGGAGGTACGCGGCATGAAAAATGTGGAAACAACTGTCTTAGAGTGAATTTTGACTTATTGGTTACAGAAAAGATTTCCTAATTGCGAACCAAAATCAGTTGCATAATGATAAAATTCAGCTAATTTTTCTCTTTTCAATCTGATATCGTGCTAAGAAGTGGCCGAGGAAGCCTAGTGGTTCCGATCGAAGACTCACGGCCACCGTTGTTTTCTTCGAGTCACAGGTTTGAGCCCATGTGCCATTGAAAACCCACTATATAGCAGATCTGATGCACGTTAAATCTTTTCGAGATCCCAAGCCTTTTCCTAGGCTAGGTATGGGAGTTTCTAAAAGGGAGGTGCAGCTCAGGTGTCATCGTCGACACTCTAATGAGGATCAAACGTACGATGTTCGTCGTCAATAGACCTCGTGTTATTTCTGAGTCGATGTTAATAAACAATCATATATCAAGTTAGACGAGGGGTACTTATTTTAGTCCATTTCACACAGACATGTTCGAATGGTCTGCTTATAGTGCATTCAGTTCAAATGTTCTCGGTTGTTTGACTTAACACTCATTAGAATTCTTATTTTGTATTCCTTTTACTCAAATTTGAAATACTCAATTTTTAGAATTTTTTGGTATCAAACAGTGCTTTATCATAGATTCTTATCGATATATTCACTTCCCTCTAGAATCAAACTATCGCTTGTTAGCCGTTGATTTCGTAATTCTGAATCAAAATCAAATACGTTAATAGAACACTCAACTGATATCTCATTCTCCAATGAATCTGATGCGAGTTTTTCTTAAGGCTTGGAACTCGAAGCTGTGCTACGTATAATATCAGTAGTTTGTATTGAAGTCACCCAAAAGCACAATAGTGTGATATAATTTGTAATTTCGATTCACTAACTAGTGGATGAATTGGAGCTGGCTTCACTTCCACACTCATCGCATAAAAACATTAAACGGCGGTTGAATTTAATGTGAAACAATTCAATCATATTATACGATACTCTTAGGGGAATCTAATCTTGAACCCTCAACATAGAGTTATAGTACATCAATGTTCTGACAACAGGCGTGAGTGGTTTTGGAAAATTGAAGTCAAGATGTCCAATAAAATCAGGATTACAACAATACAGCCACACGATCATGAGTATGGATGATTATTTGTTAACCCTTTCAGGGGCCTAAGAAAGATTACTTCCCACCTGCGTGATCTTACGAAATACAATTGTGAGAAGTTCAAAACCCACTTTAAAATATTAGCCTTGCTATTATAACGTTGGGAAAACTAACTCTCACTTCAGTTTTGTACTGCCATCATTGTTCAATCGATTGAAACAAATTAGCACATTTATTTTGAAAGTTCGAAAGCGTTGAGTGAGATCTGTTCTATTCTAACACCTGTTTTGATGTGACATTTATACTGCCCATGATAACTATTTCATATCTTTTAGGCGTACAAAAGTCTGCTTGTAATTGGTCTATTTTTTGTGGGGAATGTGAGGCCGCAAAGGAACGATCTTCCACCAATGTTGAAAGCTTATGACTAACTACCAAGAACTGAATCAATGTTCCTATCTAAGGAAGGTGTTGCTGCAATAAAATGGATAGACAAAATGGCTGTTAATTTGTTGACTAGCACACATAATCCAGGTATTATGACATCTGTAGAACGGACAAGAAAAAGGAAGTACTAAAACAGAAGTACTTTGTCCAAAAGCTGTCGCTGTATATAACGAAATCAGGGAAGAGATTGATCTCTTCGATTAAAGAAAATAAGTATACCAAATAAGAAAATTTGTAAATTGTGGCATGTGTAACATTTTTTATTTTCTCATTGATCTTAGTATCGTAAATAGTTTTATACTGTGGCAAATGAACAAAAGAAACAGAATATTAGACCAGAAAACATTCTGTATAGCATTGACTGGTCATCTAATATATTCTTCAAGAAAAAGGAAATGCAGTCCTACTAGTTCTCAAGCAAAGAATTGTGTGGTTCCGGATGATGTACGCTTAGCCAGAGTGGGAAATCATGTGCCAAAGGGAGTTTCTGACTGTAGATGACGGAAAGAAATATGGTATAAAGGCTCAAGATAATAAGACCCTCTACATGAGTGAGAATGTAATGTACCTTTGTGCATTGCAGCCCGATTCTCATCATTCGATGACAAATAATCACCATTAAATTGTATTTTCTCTATAACCTTAAATAGTTCATTAGGAAGTGTATTTCCCACCCCTAGAATTTAAATGTAAACATAAAACATTCGGAAAAAATAAAACATATTTCCTTAAATGTGCTATTGTTTAATTGATAATAAAACAAACAAAAAAAAAAACAGGGAGGAATTCAAAAGAGAAATAAATGGCCCATGAAAGAATGAATATTGCAATAACAAGCAATATGAGGGCTATAGGTGACTGACCTTGTAATTTTGAACCTTGGTCAAGTGAAGTGGACAACTCTTGAGTTGGCGTCTTTCCCTCTCCAAACTTCCACGCCATGCCGACTGGAAGACTTTGAACCTTGACAGATTTAACAAGCGAAAGCCTCGCTACACGGCGGGTCTTTTGAGGCATCAGGGTTCGAACCCACTACTCGAAAACTAAAGTTAATAATTCTAGTTAAGTGATGTGGGTTAAATCAGAAATTTCTTTTTTAAAGACAGGTACTCTTTGCTTAGGTTACGTTGCTTAGCAAAGTGTGTAATAGAGACAGATCTTAAGAATTACTCAGTTAATAAGAGAGATTGATCAGAGGAAATATAAAATCGATCTCAAACTTATATTTATCAAAGGTGAATCAAATTGCCAATTCCATGTATCTCTGCCATCACTTTGCCTGAAACCAATGTAAATTAATAATACAAGATAGATGTATGATGCATAATACTAAAATATGGGTAAAATAAAAAGAAAATTTCATTATTTATACTTGAAATACTAGGTGCTAAAGTTATTCAAATATATCAAACTAAAGACTTCCAAAAATTCACTACATTTTTAATAAAAGTATTTCTGTTTCAATGGTATCGTAATGCAGCTAAACAATAATATAGTGGCTTTGTTTTTGGATCTGTTTAAAAAAAGGGCAAAAATATACCTTATTTATTGATTGTAAGATTTTTGAAACGTTTGAAAAACAATTAAAAAAAAGACGTATATTTTATATATTTCAAAGAAAAGATAAAAAAAAAAAAAACTTCTTTATTGATTATCTGACTTTTATAATCATTTCTTTTTGTTCTAATATCAACACAAAAAGGGTTTTAAAAAAAATAATTTTTTAATATAGATTATAAATAAATATTGAAATCGATCTAATAAGAGTAAAATGTTTATAAGTTATACGTCAAAAGATAAAACATCCGATATTTATCAAACGGAAAATGTGTAATAAAATGGCAAAGGATTAAAAAAGAAAAATAACAAATAGTCTTGAAAAGTTTTTTCTTTTTTACTAATATAACAAAAAATAACCTTACGAGGCCTTAACTCGTAACCATCATATAGTGAAA
Source organism: Nephila pilipes (assembly GCA_019974015.1). Classification (NCBI taxonomy): domain Eukaryota; kingdom Metazoa; phylum Arthropoda; class Arachnida; order Araneae; family Nephilidae; genus Nephila; species Nephila pilipes. Next base: position 388,755 of record BMAW01041155.1, on the reverse strand, counting down.
AATAGAAATTTTTATTCAAATATAATATACAGCTGAAATATTTTATAACTATATTTTAAGACATTTTTAGATATTTACATTTAAAAACAATTAAAAAGATTTTTTGTGGAATAAATTGGACAAACTCAAGAGTTAAACAGTGAAATTGTGAACTAGCAACAAACACTTCAATTAATTCAAAATATTCATTGATAAATTGCGTTAAGTAAAAAAATTGAAAAAAAAGTTGAAATTAGGTATTCAAAAGAAGGCCGCTTTCTATGCTAAGTATGTGGGTCTGAAATCAAATTCCTTTTTAAAAACACTACAGAAAACAAACAGAATTCCCTAAGACATTTAATTAAATTTGTCTTTCCTGTTTGTAAGTCGGAAGTGAAGGAAAAAAACAAAAGAATTGCATGCACACACAAGAAAAGTATTCCTGTTTTTTCGGGGAATCTATTTATGTGACGCAAAAAATTTTCGAATTCCCTTTTTAAATCCACCTGCTGATTTTTTTTATGGAAATTTTCTTTTAAAAAGTACAGAGGCATTTATAAAATTTTATTTCCACATTTTCGAACATTTTGATTTTGAATAGGTATTTTTTTCTATTGAAAAAAAAAAAAAAAGACGAAAAATACAATTCTGAGGAAATTTTCTGCTGTTAAAGGAACTTAAAAGAAGCTGTTTTTGTGTCTTAGAAACATATTTGCAAAGATTATTCGTACACATTATCACTTAATGAATGCTCTTTTAAGAATTCGCAATTGTTATTAATAGTCCTAATCAAAATATAAACGAAATGTGATATTTTCATGCTGAGAAATTATTTACTTAAGAAGCTACGGAAAACCTAGAAAACATTTATCAGTACTTATTAATTAATTTTTTTTATAATTAAGTAGTCTTTCTTTTACTGACACAGCGTAGGAATATCCTACAATGTAATAAATAAATATGTAATTGAAAGCATGCGACCCTTTTTGATTTTTTTTGGGGCGGTAGATTATAATTTATTCTGTATTTATAGTCACGATACTAGCTTACGACGTGGTTTAAATTAACTTATCACAGTATATACAATGAAGTGTCTCAATGTCATAGGATTTATCGCATTTTTCACTTCGTCTAACCCTTAGGGAAGCTTTAATTTATTTTTTGTTCTAATTAAAAATCCCTACTTGTGAATGAAATGTAACTTATGTAGATTGGATTGGTGTATAGGTGTAATGAATGGAATAGTGGAAATAAATATATATAAGCAGCGAAGAATTTAACATTGAAGATGATTGTCGATACTTTGGTGAGTAAACCTGAAAACAAGTGAAATATAAGTACAAGACCTGCAGTGAGTAATGAACCTATGAAATAAAAATAGATAGGGTGATGGAGGTACGTAACTAGAATCCTCAAATTTACTTTGTCTAAGGATTAAAACCCGATTGGGTTAGTAAGAGCACACAAGCCTTATTTATATTTATTTATTATTTAAACGTTAGCTCAAACAAGTATGGAAATTGCTACAACAGATAAAGAATGTTAGGAATCAAATACTGAACATTCGTAAATGTGATAAAAAAAATTTGATTATCTTCTAAAGTAGATTTTCTCTCCATTTGATTGTGTAATTTTGTGATTCTCTGAATATGACAAGAGAAAGAAACAATAATAGCAGGACATTACATCTTTCATAATTTACCAGAGGCCTGGAAAAAATGTAACTTTCAAACTGAGTTAAGCATATTGAATTGGCTTTAAGTGCTATAAAGCTTTATGTTTTAAATGTAAGCTGGAAATGAATTGATCAAGTAATTGAACCAAATAATAAGGCTCCTTGAATAGGAGAACTAATTTTATCATAAGGGATTTAAAAGGAAATTGTACATGAAAGTAGTATATATCAAAGATTTTCTATAGAATCAGGAAGTAACCTAAACTAATTTAATTCATTCAATATTTAGAAAAGAAAAAAAAGGAAACCTCAGTATAAAATATTTAAAAAAAACCTCAATAATATTTAACATAGAAAAGTAGAATTGCAATAAAGATCTAAGTACTTACTAAGCCTTAAGATTTGAAAAATAAATAAAGAACAGTTGCGGCGAATATAAACAAAATAAAAAAATAAAGTATTATAATAATACTATACAGAACTATTCATCAGAATAAATTAAGAATAACTATAAAATGAATTGATATTTCAAATACTTCAAGCGATCAAAATGGCAAGGGTATAATACGCAACAATGAAATATTAGATGCATTTTGAATAATAGTCGTGTCAGAGATAATAGAATTTATTGAAAATAAAGTTTTTAAAAACTGTTGTGTTTTCAACTAAAGTTTTTAAGGTATGTAAAATAAACATGTTTTATTTTTAAGACTTGTGGTAGCTTTTTCATTGCATAATATCGATTTATATTGTATTTATGGGCTTATTTACGCCATTTTCATTTGAATAAAATTAATTCTAAAGGGAATAATAGTCTACGTAAATGGAATTTTGGATGAAATATATTCTTTATTTAAAATAATCTTTAGAATTTAATACTTTTTCATGCAAACAAATATTTATTGCAAACTTTAAAAAAGTATTTAAACTTTTTTTTAATACTAAACAGCTTTTAGAGCACCGAATATATTTGATAGTATTAAAACAAAAAATTATCTTGCGGTATTGGGGATGTTAAGCTTACGACATAACCCTTTTCAAATATTCATTTATTTGGAATATTTTCAATAGTTTATAAAGAAATGTTTTAGATATCCTTACCTATGTGAATTTTTTAATCAGTTATGACTTTCTTTAGCATAACAGAATAAGACTGAAACTAAAAACACTTTTTATATAAGAAAATTTCAAATATATTAGCTTTGATGTCTGTAAAATATGCACAGTTTATTATAAGTAGCCTTAGAATTTTCTTTAAAATTTGATAAATGTACAATTTTTAACTTCAACAAGAAATTATTTTGAGTTTAAGAACTACTCTAGAAATTCAAGAAAATAAGGACTTCATTTAATTGTTGATTTACTATTTACAATATAAACCTATTTCTTTAAATAAAAAGTTATTTAGTTTCAATGCAAAACTCAATAATAAAGAACTATTCAATCTTAACTATAATATATAATCATAATATATATATGGTTAAATTTAAGATTGTGAAGGCTCAAGAATACAATAAGAACAGAGAAATACAGTGAAATGATATGAGTCTATTTTACCAAGGAGCTAAGTTTAATGGACTGGAAAAGTTTCATACTTTGTCGACATATTGTTCATGTTTCCACGTTACAAACAATTTTATTTTTGAAAAAATAGAGTATTTTATTCTAAAATGTTTACTTATGCATGTTCCATTTCAAAAGTATCATTATTATATTATTTCTAAACAGTTTTATGTAGTTTCAAGTTCCGATAACATCTTGAAATGGAAAATAACAATATATATATATATATATATCTAAGAAATAGGTCCTATGCCCTCCTCAGTACATGATAACATTCAAATGTATTATTCTAAAAATTCTTTTTTTACTGTAGTTTTTTGCCTTATCGTAAGCAACAGTTTTGAATATATACATTATTGGATTGGTATTCATATAAGAATAATTTTTAAGGGAAGTTTTATATTCAGAATATAGCCTTATTTTATATTAATGTTTAGTCATAGCAAAGTTAAGTTATTTATTTGATTATTTGATTTCTTTGATTTATTTTATTTGTAATGTAGATTTAAAAATAATCGCTTTAAAGTACTTCATTGCAATATAATTTCATGTTTTAGATAACTGAGTTATACAGTACTTTTAAGAGAAATATTTTGTAAATAAGTCAAAAGATAAAACTTTTTCACACAGAACTGTACAAAGTTAAAAAAATAGTGAGCAGTAAAATGTTTCGAAAAATGAGTGAGTCATTTATATTATGAGAACATAAAATTAGATGTTTAAGTATTGCATTTTTATTTATTAAGTTTGGCAGGCTTTCTACAAAAAAATAGAAGAAAAAGAATGTAGAGAGAGAGAGATTTCTCAATATCAATTTTTTTTGAATATCAATTCAAGTTAACATTAACATGATATATTAATAAAAGTATTTGAAATGTGAATACGTTTGTAAATCAAAGCATTAACCAAATTATTATAATAATTATAATTCTAGTCTTCCTTCAAAATATCTTCCTTTTTTGTCGATTTTATATCATTTGAAACATAAAAGAGCCTTTCTTCTAGTGATTACAAAAATCAAATTTTACTAAGCGGTAAATCAAAGAATATAAAGGAAATAATAAAAAATATACTATCAGATTTTAATCTATATTTTAATCCATATTTTAAGAATAGTCTATTGTTCAAACATTAGGAGATAAGTTAATATTATTTACAAATATATTGCTCTTCAAAAAAAAATTTTAAGCCATTTCCTTATCACTTGAATATGGTACAAAATCACGAGGCCCCTTCACCACAAGCCCTTTTTTTCCCTCTAACGTGACATCAATTCCTTCCAATATCAAAGTAATGTAAACCTTGTCCCACTTCTTAGTATATATTAAACTATTTAAAAATTAACTTGAAAATCTCTATTATATTTGTTCGAGAATGTAGCTAAATTATCTTTATATATCATAGTATAAATCTAGCATGAAATATATAACTTTCTATTAATTAAAAAACTTTCTTCAAGAGAATAGGCATCTCTCCTCTTTTCTCATTATTGTGATGTTATTAATACGGAAGTTTAGTTACTTAAAACTGCTGGATCAAAACTCAATTCTAGTCATGTTAGTAGCACAAAATTATGAAAACTAAAGCAAGGTAAATCTTGCAAAGTTTGGAAATCATCACACAGTCTTACGAAAAGAATTTGACGACAGTTGCAGTAGGAGGTTGTTGGTAGTTTGGTTCTTTTTCATCAATGGGTTTAGTTAATTGGTGTGAATTAGTATCACTCTTGATCAAAGCAAAGGATGGTGAAATAATTTTTAATTTGTAATCATGGAATCTTATAATGACGACCTCTGAACTGTTACGCCATTTCACTAGGAAACACTGAAGAACACTGGGTGTATATCGAAGTTCTTTCTCCTTTCTTTGTAAAAGAAAGAAAATTTTAAAAAAAATTGAAGAAATTAGATTAAAATCACCTTTGGTATTGCGGAAATTATAGTGAGGCTCACATAGAGTTCAGGCTAACATATTATTTTGACAGAACCTAGTTCTGTGCTATTCTTGTTTTACAGTTCTTCTCTAAAGCCTGAAATAATAAGAATTTCAAAGATTTAATCGGAGAAAAAATGAAAGCCGTCTTGTTTCTATTTGGCATTAAAAACTTTCTACCTTCTTGACAATAATCAATTCAATTATTAAAAATATATAGTTATTTCAAGTATAAATTAATTTTTAATGATAAGTAATTTATAATAATTGTTTAATTGTAACATAAATGAGTAAAATAAAATAATGGTATTAAAATTACTATCATACTGCTTTATAAAAATTCTTATAAAAGCATTCTTAAAAATTTCAGAAGTATAAAATTTCTCTTTATATTCAACAAAAAATACTACTTATCTCTCTGTATCAAAGATTAAAAACTTATTTTTATAAGAACATTTCTTATAGAAAAATTGAAATTCTGCAAAGCTCAAAATCTCTCTTTATTATCAATAAATAACATAGATATTTAAATAATAATTTCTAAGTTTCTCGTTATATCAAGTATTGAAAATTTTTAGCTCATGAAACATCTCTACAACAGCCAACGAATCTAAAAAAAACCGGTAAAATATTATACGTTCTAACACTTAAATTTCGATACTCTTTTATGAAGCAAATCACAAATATTTCTTAAATTCTTTGAAAACACTTCTTGTTAAATTAAACCACATTAATCATAATGAAGAAAGCGAATTAAACAAAATCATCCGAAAAAACACTATCAATTTCTTATAATTACCATAAAAATTACTATGAAAGTTAAATTTTTTTTTGAATAATAAATATAAATTTTTGATACCTATCTGAAAATGAAACAGAATACCTAAAAGTAAAAATATAATTGGATCATAAAATTAATTGAAAATTAATTGCAGCGAGGGAAAGAAATTATCGCAGGAAATTGCTCATTCGTTTTAACTAAAACTTAAATTCATTTCCTATTTTCGAATTCATATTGATACATTGAAGAAAGCTAGTTACCTGGTGTTCAAAATTCAGAATCTTTTCTAAAAACTTCGAAGAACGAAATAAATTATTAATCTATTTAACCAGTGAAACTGATGTTAGACATCTAAGTGAAAAATAAAAAATAAAGATTTATATAGTAAAGTAAAGTAACTCGTTTTTGATAGCCATAGTTAAAATATTAAAGCTATAAAACGAATTTATATGTCACATATTCAAAAGATATTTTATTTTTAATCGAGTCAGAACAGATGTTTTTTGGAATACTTACATGAAATGTAAAATATTTCCTTAATAATTCTGTCTATATCTTTAAGAGATATTGAGTGATAGATCGCATTAGCAGCTTGAAGTGTGATAGCAGATTTTTTTTTATTTAATAAAAAAGACAGAATGGTTAAGAAATATTAAAAAATTATGAAAGGGACATCTCAGTAATAAACTAAAGATTAAAGTTATAAAATCAATACTATAAGATAAGAATATTAATAATTTATCACGTGTCCAAATAATTCAGATTCCACATTTAAATAATTTTTGTTATACTTTAAGCTGCTTTGGCTTTAATTAGTTTTTAAGTGAAATTTCAAGTACGTAATTTTGGTTAATAGCATTAATTAACACAATGAACTTTACGATTATACAATAAATTAGTAAAAAAACCCATAAGAATAAAATCATAGCATTTTTGAGTATTACAGTTAATATTTAGTCTTTTTGAATCCAATATTCAAAGGAATTTCATTTAATTCCTCTGTCAGTTGTATTGGAGTTAAGTCAATGTATTTGAACTTCATATATAAGTCATTGGTTTCAATTCAAATGAAATATTTAGGATCAGGTAATAAGAAATTGGGTTAAAATACGAAACATTTGAATAGAACGTTAGAAATTATCTAATTTTGTTTTAAAAAGTGCTTTAAATTTACAACGAGCTGGTGTATTAACAATTTGAAAAAAAATCATAATTCTTCTGTAATAGGCACTTTAGAGTGTGTGTTTTTATCTCTCTCTCATTTATTTAACACAATTACAAAATTTCTATTTAAAACAGCTTTATATTTCGTGATATGGATGGAAAGTATCTTTTACCACATACTTTAAAGTTTGATTAGTACTAGATTTAGCAAAATTGATTGGCTTGAAAAACACTTTAAGCTGTGTTGCAAAACAGTCAAATTATGTTAATTGATTGACGAATATCTGGACAATGCGATGTGCATAAATTATATAAAATTATTATAAAATAAGATACACATGATAATTTCATTAAAATGTATTGTAATATATATATACATATATAAATTACGAATTATAAATGTAGAGAGAACATAGTTTTCTCTTTGTTTTTATCAAGATAACATCAGTTTCATTCCCGAAATTTTCCCCAAATTGGTCATAATTATATTAAATAATCAACCATTTAATTGTTTAAGTAAATATTCTTCATTATTATTCTATATGTTTGAATTAGGTGAATATTATTTTAAGAATTATTTTCACACAAACTGAATAATATTCTACCTTATTAACTATATGAAAAATATTATTAATTTAATAATACCTTCTAGTATTCGAATTACATTTTACAGAGTATTTTTAGTATAAGCTGATGTGTCTAAATATTTAATTAAATGCTCATTATTTTTGCCACTATTATTGTTTATTAACTTCGTATTGAAAAGTAACATCTGGGCTATTGGTGACGGATTTCCCTCATTATATGCGAGTTATTGTTCTAGGATTGCTAATAAATATTAAAATTGATTTTTCTTTGGAAAAATTTGCATAACATTTAACTTTATGTGTATTTTTCTCCAATTTGTTTTCAGTCAGATAATCAATATAACCAATAACAATAAATATCATTTTTCTTCATTAACTTACACACATTCTTTGTCAATTTCTGTAGCGTTTGATTTCTTCAAAAATTAAGAAGTGATATTTTGTTTTAAATTTGAAATTATAAAAATTGCACAAAAGAAACTAGATGCAGTATTAAAACACTCAAATGAAATTTCTTTCGTGGGTAAATGATCAAAAGAGTAGTTATTCATCTCCGAAATATTCCCTTTTAAACACAAAATGATTGATTTTATTTATTGCTTTTTAAGCTACCCAAGGAATGGTTTCATACAGATCCTAGCTTTTTAAGACACGAATAATTATGAAACTAATTGCTGTTGTTCTTAAACTCCTGTAAAATTAAAAATTACTTTTAGTTAAGTTCACATTACATTTTAGTTAATCATTTTCATGAAAATAAATTGAAAGAGTGAACATTCATAAATAAAATCGATGAGATGAGAATTATGTAAGTAAATTGTCGAATTTGCTTAAAAATCTAACTCTTTCTCATTTTATAATTATTAACAGATACTTTTCAAAATGAAGTTTCGATTTACTTCTTTAGAAATTCACTATTTTAAAGGATAACTTTTCACTTCATATATTAACAATAATTACTTTTTTAATCGTATAATCTTCATCTTATTTTAAATAAAAATATTAATGTTCATTTAACTACCCAACGAAAATTAAAATGAAATTCATGAACTAATTCTTAAAAATGATTAATTTGAGATTACGACATGTAAAGTTCTTTAAAGAAACATTTGCTTCGTGGTACATGTGCATGAATTCTTATGAATATTATTTTTCAGAAAGGAATTTTAAATCTTTTCTCCAAAAAACCTTTCAGTCAATATTTTGGATAATTAATTATCTTTTAGAACTGCGGTTCAAAATAGTTTTAAAAAGATTTCAATAATTAGATGTTCGTGAAAAAGGGAAGGTAGAGAAAGGAAAACCAAAAAAAAATCTATTACACGTTTGAGGAATTAAGATCTATGTTGCATATGTGTTTCATTTTTAGTACCTTAATAAAATATGTAACAAATATTATTACATTATAACTTAAATCCCATATTTAATTATAATTAAGGCTTATATTATATTATAACTAAGTCCATATATACAATAAATATTAATACATAATAACTTAAAGCCCTTATTAATTATTAATACTTCAGAAAATATGAATTAGTGCTGCAGTTTCATTTAGACTTAGGGGGCAAAACTGAGAAATAATTGCATATAAATTCCTCTAATTATATTAATAAATTCTTCATTTCTTCTTGAATTTTTAATTATATGGTTACGAATTTTATCCTTATATTATCATTAGTAATTTTTTGAATCACGTAACATCACTTTGTTGAATATTAATACTCGTTAATTATAAAAGCAGCTAAATTAAAACAAGGACTCAAAGTCAAATTATAATTTTCATGTATTGTTCTAGAATATTCTCAGACGATGTTGATTTTCTAGATGCTTTTAAATTTATGATTAAGAATAGGAATAATTATATGAAACCATACCATTTGTGAAATTCAAGCGCCAAACTCATTAAATCCTTGATGATAATGATATTGATCTTTATAAACTTATTGAAAAATTGAAGAAATTCACTTGAGAAATTTTCAATGCAATCTAATATGATTAACTTTAAAACAACGTTATACCGAACTGAAATTTTGGAAAATAAATACGTCTTATAGAAACAGGACAAAATATTTATCAATTATTTCGGCATTGTGTCGGTTAATTTCAATTAGTTCCGACTGAATATTAATTTTATCTCATCCTATCATTTTTATAAAGAAGAAACCACTAAATAATTAATATGAAATACAACAATTATTCAAAATCATTATATATATTTCAAATTATAATATACTTTTTTTCAATCACTATACACTTTTAAAATATTTATCAATTATTTCAATATAAGGTGCGATGAATTTCAATTAGTTCTCATGAAATATTAATTTTACATCTTCCTATCATTCTTTCTAATCAGAAACCGTTAGGAAATTGATATGAAATACAATAATTATTCAAAATCAAAGCAAAACTTCCCATGTTTGGAAATTAATTTCTATCTACTCTGGAACATATTTATTCATTACACCTATTGAAAACAAAGAATCCGAGACAAATCTATTGTATTCTAGGAACATTTAATTTTCTCAGATCATTCATTTGAAATAACAATATCAACTATTCTATACAGCAATAACACATATTTAAACATTAGTTCTTTGAAGTGAAAGGAAAAAGTAAGCATGATTGATTCTTTAAAACATTTTATAATGAATTTTTTCAACAAACAAGGAAAATATTTGTTGATTTCAATTAAAAATATATGTGATTTAGTTTTCATAATGCAGCCTTTGTTCTTTATATATGCTCATTTAATACTTTGCCTTTTATTTATTACATTTCATTATAAAAAATATTGGAGATTTATACTAGAGTTAAAATGTTACTTTAAAGCCCTCAATCTAGAAATTTGTTTTAAATTAACAACTAAATGTTCGTTTAAAAATTTAAGAACCAAAATGTTCATTAAGAAATATTTAAAAAAAACATTTATTATCATCTGGAAAAGACGTCAATATTAGATACAAATATAAATAAATTGAAAATCTGTTTTTCACTTCCTTTAGTGTCATATTTTATTGAATTCAATAATTATTTTTTGCTTATATTTTTATTTCGAAAATTCACATATTTCTTTTTAACACCGGAAGCTCATTTTTTTTAACCGAAATAATGATTTATTTGCTTGAAGTGAGAATAAGGTTTTGAGATAATTTCAATTTTTCGTTGTTCCTCATTCTAGACATTCATAAAATGCATTGGCTAATAGATAACTTTTTCATCATAGATAACTTACTTATGAAATTTAATATAAGAAACACACACACATACACACGCACGCACACACGCACGCACACACACACTCACGCACACACACATACACACACATACACATATATATATATATGTATATGTAGGAGGTATCCACATCTGCTTCAGAGTGAAGGGGAAAGATTCGATGTTGGCATTTCCCAATTCATTAAAGAGGTACGAAGTTGAGTCATTATTTTATTCTTGATTAGATGAAGTGAGACTATTTATAATATTACTACGTACAAGTAATTTTGGATTAACTAGTTCCCTCGAGACAGATATACGGCAACCCAGTTTCATCGCATATCAGCGATGGGCGTTAGAACGCGCACCAATGTTCGGAGATCAGCCAAAATGGGTGAAGAGAGAAGGCGGAGAAGAGAAGAGGAGAAGTGACTAACGTTTTTCGGTTTTAGGTTTTATTCAAGAATAGGGGGAGCTACGTGAGCTATCATATGACTTTGATTCATGGTGCCATCTATTGAGTAACTGAGGAACTGGTTTCACAATATCTTTGAAAATACAGTTAATACTTTGATAATTACCTGGAAAATCCAACGTATATGGCGGTGATGATGTAATGATTAACATGTCTGACAACGTGCACTGATAAACCATGCTTGGTACATGGTGGCTTCAATTTTTCAATTTGGACAGCTGGTCATGGGTCAATTCAGCTCTTTAATTCCCTGGGGTCACTAAATCAGTGTCACGTTCCCTTGGGAAGTAAGCTGTGGGTCTAATGACGGGCTTCTCACTGACCTGGACACTACCTAGTAATTAGAGCTCCAGGCAAAAACAGAAATGGCACCACCGAATTGGATTACTCAGGCTTGGTATATATATATATATATATATGATATGTGTGTGTGTGTATAATTGTGTAACATAACTTCATTAAAAAAATTCAGAAATGAACAAAGAAGTCAGTTCAAAAGTTAATATAATAAAAGGGGGGGGGAACACAACTGAACTATTAAAAAAAAGATATTCAAGCTAAAAGTAGAAAGATAAAAACAGTGAATGATAATACACATTAAACAAATTTAACTAAAAAAGAAAAAAAAAATTATATATTCAAAAGGAAATAAAATTTAAAAACTAGGCAAAAATCAAGAATATCGAAAAATTATATAGTAATTGAAAATTTTAATAAACAAAAAATTAAAATTCGACATCACAGAAATATATTAAAAAATAGTTATAAAATGAAAAATACATTTGAAAATAATCAAAAATAAACTCAAAAACATTAGAAATAAATTAAATAAGGAAAAAAAACCCACACAACTATGTCTAAATAAATATTTAACCACAAAAGATAAAATAACTATAAAACGAAAAAGTTAATTAAAAAAAAAAAAACCGAAGAGAACAATTTTTTTACATGCGTAACATACAACATGAATGAAAACTACAATCTTGGTGTGCAGAACAAACAAAAAAATGTACACTTAATTGGAAATTAAATTTAAAAAGTAATTTAAGTTCGGAAGAAAGATTCACTTCCATATTAGAAACCAATGAATGCTGATTTCCAAATCATACAAAAACTTGAAAAAAGCATAAAAACTGAATTAAAATGACATAAAAGCTGACGACACTATTTTTTACCCTTTTAAGAATAACAATTTCTAGCTGTACACATACAGTTCTTTTTTTATTTTATGGTTTCTTTTAATAATTTATTTGTTTTATTTTATACATATTCACACACACACGTGTGTGTATTTATATAGCTATTAATGTTACTTGATAATAATTTTAAATTATGTAGAATTATTTTAATAATTACAAATTACAACCCTTAAAAACAAATTAAAAATATTATTAAAACTAAAAAGATACGAAGAGAATTAACAGAATTAATTAGATACTTCATTATTAATTGAAAAGTAAGAAAAATACTCGCATCAAAATAACGAAAACAATCAAGTTAAAAAATGTTATCCTTATTAAAACTTACAAAATATTATAAAAAACAACAACATTAGTTTACTGAACTTAAATTATACGTAACAAAATTCAAAACAAATGTAAAGCATTAATTAAAAATTACAACCAAGTTAAATACAAAGTTAGCTGAAAGCAAAGCAAACCTCAAGAGAAAATAAATTAATAAAAAAGGAAAAAATATATAGATAATTCAATTTAAATACAGTCTGAGACTTTGGGCTGAAAAAAGTATTTTTCCAACTAGTTTGTTGGATCTAACCACCACAATTTCAGTAGATTCATTATCATTAGTAGTATAATCCAAGAATAGTCAAATTTGATAGACAAACTTTTATTATGATTGTTTATTAACTTCGAACTGTGAAGCAACACGAGGATTATTGGCGGCGGTCCTTGAAATTTTGAGCCTTTGTCAAGTTTTGAGGATGACACATGATTTGGCATTTTTCTCTCCAAACTTACACACCACACTAAGGGCAGGACATTGTTTGTATTGCAATTTCTAAGAAAAACATAAAGTCAATAGTGAAAGCTTGGCTATGTTGGCATTAAAGATTTACACATTGGAAAAATCTTCTTCAAATAACATCATCACAAAACGTTGAAATTATTCATAACATTTTAAACGAGATTCGGAAATTTAGTTTATAAATACCGAAATAAAGTTTGAATTCTTTTGGAGTCTGCTTTTTGTTTATTCCAAAGACTTAGTGAAGCAGTCGTGTTCTTAAAAATATTTTTATTTATTAAACTTTGCAAAAGAAACTTTCTTAAGATATTCAAAGTATATATTAGAGAATTCAAATTAACTTAAATGATCTTTCTTTGAAAACAATGTATGATTGTTTCATAGAACTGTAATTCAAAGTATAATTATAGTATTTATTCGGGTTTGTTCTTTCTTCTTATCAACACAGTTAGTTAAATATTACAGGTTGGTTGTGTAGTATTTAAGCCTAAGAATCTTCATAAAAGAAATTTAACTCTAGCAGAAGGTAAGGATATTAAATAAAACATTTTTCATATATTTAAAAGACAAAATCTGGATAGAAAATAAAATGCATTTTAATAAAATTAAATTTATACAGCAAAGTAAACAGAGAAATAATTTTAGTTGGGGCTTTCACCTATCAAGTCAATTACAGGTAATGTGCATAATTTAAAATGTTCATACCAAGCAGAAAAAAAGTAGTCGATCAATATATGCCTCACGGTCAAGTAGATACATACAATGGTTTTCTCTCAGATAGAGGGGCTTATGTGTATGTACAATTCGTAGAGATGTTAAAATTACATCTTATGTGATTATAGATTCTGATGTGAAAAATGGTGGGTTTTAAATGATTGAGTTTATTATGAATTTAAGGATTCATGTGATCTTGCCATTGGTTCCGGATAACTGATTGAATATATTTAAAAAAGCCGTATAGTTGTTTCGTTGCCCTTGATTTGTACTCGAGAGGATATCTAACGAATCAAAAATCGTGTATCGTGAAATGTTAGGAGACTGATTATTTTTGACATGTCAATGATCAACGGATGAAATAAAGGATTTTGATGATTTAAAGATTCAAATATACATACTAAATTATTGAAGGGAAAAAAAATTGTGCTTCGATTTGAAGCACATTTTTATCACCCTATTAATGGCTGGAAACTCAGCGGTGAAAGCAGAATTTCTCGGATGTAGTTAGTTGAAAAGCTTCAAGCAATTCATCTTTAGATGCACCCACGTAATTCGTTGAATTAGGACCATTTGTGTTAATGTGTTTTAAATCAGGCAATTGGTCTACAAAGACATTATAAAAAGTTACATACAAATATTTTACATTGTCTCTGATTTTTAAAATGATTATTAAAATCAAAACTTTGTTCGTTCCTTGGCGGGAAACATTCATTTGGTTTCATCTCTGAAATGTTTAATATTCCATCACCGTACAATTACCATCTCAACTCTTCTATTAAATGGTGGAATAGGTAATCTTCTGGCATGTTTTACAGATTATGTAAAAATAAACTTTTATTTAAAAATGATAAAAATTTTGATGATTCTGGATTTCTTAAACGATTTGGAATCTGTCACCTTAAGTCTAAATATGGTTCAAAGTAGTTTACATATAAACTATGGATACGAACGGTTCGGAAGAGTTTGGAACAAATATGTAAAGCAGTCTGTTATGCACACACAATGTCCAATTTGCAATCGAAACTATTTTTTGAAAAAGCCATATGCATTACATAACCATAATCTAGTTTTGAACGGATGAATACAAGGTGTATAGGCAACTAACATGTGCGATCAGAACACTATGAAGTTTGTAATAAAACCTTTAAGATATTCATAGTCTTTTGGCAACTTTTGAGAAGTTGTGAAATAGGAGAGTAAAACATTAATGTCTAGTTAAAATTTAGACCTAAAAACGTAATTTCGTTTATCCAGATATTGTTGCAATAAGGTTTTAGTTCAGGATGAAGTCTTCTTTGTCCTCTGAAATAAAAATTTGCAGTTTTTGTCAAAGAAAGCTGAAACCGTTATCATTTGTCCATTTGGTGATTTTGATTATAACCTATTAAAGTTGTTTTTCGATAGTATTCCTTTAATTTCCCATACACGGAATTCTTAGATCACCGTATGTATGTATGGTGACATTGTGTGTTATAGAGTATTTGAAATTATACTGGTAATTTATATAAATATCAGATAAGACCGACTCAACTTTTACATTAAAATATCTGCATTCTTAAATTTTCTGAAAAAATTAACACATACTCTTCTTTAAATAATAATGTAAAAGTCTTAAGAATTTTTAACTATAAGTTTAAAAAAAAGGAAGAAAGGTGTTTATTTTGAAAGTAGGTGTCTCTAGTTGTATTTCCATTGCGACTAGGTTATTTAAGCAGATCTATGTCATCAGAAGCCACTTTGATATGGTGGATAAATGACGTTCTGCTCTAAAACGTACATTAGTCTCACGTTAACCATTTTCAAAACTCAAAAGAATTACGGATCTGCAATTTGTAGAGTTTGGGAAATCTTCACTTAATTTTAAAATGGGAATAATTATTACTTATTTCCTTCAACGAGGAAAGTGTGTTCTCTCCAGATTCTGTTTAAAATGTTTAGTAATGAATTCTCCTACAAATGTCTGATGAGTTCATATGGGGTATTATCTAGCCTTGGAGATGATTTGTGAAGTAGAAAGAGTACGTTTTCTAACTTATGACAAATAAAATCCTGTTATCTCATGATAAAATTAATTTTCCTCTCATCTGTTTCTCAACATCTGTTTTTGTTTTTTTAAACTGTCAGTATAATTAGCTGAATTTTAACTATGTCCCTAGGAGATGAAGTGATGTCCATTAGTATAATGCCAGTATAATAACCTTGTGGTTATGGTAGCGGATTGGTGCAATTATATCTAACAAGAGCGTCTGTAACGATGAATTCGGATTGTTTCATTGGCTTTTAAATGTTTCTCGGAGATCAACTGGAATTGGATGGTATTTATGATACCCTTTAAAAATTCTTAGTCTTATATCTTAGATATTTATGAGAAATCATGGAGATTATGGTAAAAAGAAAACTCACATAATCGGAGACGATGGAGAAGTATCATCATCTTCCTCAACATTTTGTCTCCGCGCGCGCGTTCTATAAATAAACTTATAAAGCATCATCATCATCATCATATTCTAATGTATCATTAGTAATTTTGTTGTCTTGGTTTATCAAAAACTTGGTTTTGTTGTCTTTGTTAGTTTTCGCTGGAGAATTATTTCGAACTTATCGTGTTATTATTTATTTATTCGATGCAACGGAAACATGTTCAGATCCTAAAGAACAGGAATTCCTTGGAAGGTGGTTTGTGGAATAAGATTTTAGTATTTATACTTGTGTTCGATTTTATTAATAGTGTACGTTGATTTAACGCCTCAGAAGGAGAGTTTGGGTTGAGTATTGTTTTCAGAGGGTTAGGATTGTTAAGCTGAGTTTGTGATGTCGCTTTTATAGTAATCTAATTTGGAGGGCTGTCATTTACTATTTTATGAATCTTGAAAAACAATATATTTTATGTGATTTTTATTGTTTATAGCACGGTTTCCGTGATCCAACGAGGGGAGTTTCAAAAATAGGCCGAGAAGAAATAATCACCTTTGCAATTCAAACAAATTGGGTTCGAACTGTGAACCTTTCTGCCACGTTCTTCAACAGAGTGTCGGATACAGGTATCCTAACCACAGCAGGCTTGATTAGAATGATCAAACTTTTGGCACTTGAAGTAGTGCAAAGGATTAAGGATATATAGACGGATGAGATTTAATGTATGCTATTTGATTAATTTGTGCAGAGACAGGTTATTGAAAGCGAAGATTAAATGTTTTGTTGGCATTGTTTGATTGTCACGACGTATTGCTATCCGACGATTAGCACAAAAGTTTTGTTCTTTAGGAATTTGAAATATATCATTTTATGTATCACAGATTATTTCGCTTTCTGATATCACACAACACCAAAGGCTCAAAGAATGATGGGATATAACTGTAATTAAACGGGAGCACTTTTACTTTTAATTCTACGATATTAACTTTTTGAGTAGTGGTTACTCCTATTAGAATATCGTTCATATTTTATTGTATACTTGAAGCCTCTGCCACCATTTCTAGTGGCCGCGGTAGTCTAGTGGTCATGGTCGCGGACTCGCGACTTGCAGTTTTCATCGATTTGTGGGTTCGACTATTGATGCCTATGAAGACCTGCGATGTAGCCGGAGTTGATCCAAATCTTTCCAGGTTCAAAGTCCTCCCTTGGCGGGGTGCAGAAGTTTAGAGAGAATTACCAGTTCAGGTGTCGTTCTCATAGCTTGACTGTGCTTCAAAATTAAGAGGTCGGTCGCCAATATCCCTCATGTTGCTTTTAGTGCGACGTTAATAAATACCATTCCATAACTCAAAGTATCGTTCCAAGTATATTCTTGTGGATGAGGCTTGCAAATGCAATTTTCATTGAATCAGGATTTTGTATTAGGAAAAATTAATTGCTTCTCAAATTTAATAATTTATTATTCAAAAACTTGCATTGTTTGTCTACATATTAAGTTTTCCTTCTGGCACAGAAAAGTTGAATCTATAATATAGGTCTCATTTCTTTCTCTAAAAAGGAAAAACCTTCAGCCTATGAAGCGCTATTGGCCTCAAATTTATTTTCCATTTGGTTGTTTCAATGTTGTTTTTTTAACAACGGATTACTTTCACTTCGATTGGGATCCATATCCCGTGTGAAATCTAGGTTCCATCTTTTACTGACAAGCCCAGAGTAATCGCTGAAATAGCAGTGCATTGAGTGACGAGGAGTCCGTTACAATATGCTAATGATCCGGAGAATCACAATCCCAGATCGAAACGAAGGAGTATTTTCTAATATGGCCGGATTCCCAACAACTCAGGCAAATGCAAGATATGGACTAAATATTTGGCACCGGTTTTGGATAAACGGTTATTTAAACACAGCTTACAAATGAATGAAATGAAATATAAATTACTTTAGAATCAGAAGGATTTAACTTCACTTTAGTATAAATCAGGACAATCGGAAATGAATGTCGTCATTTGCAGAATCCTCAAATGATAGTGAAAGTGCTTTGGTAATTTTTGAAGAATAATATAATTTTAAATTCGATTAATTTATCGCCTAATATCTGACAAAATTATTGCTCTTCAAATAGGAGAATTGAAATTTGATAATACATATCTATGTTTTGCATATTCTTTTGTTTATTGCCTTAATAATATATTCTTTTCAAAATCATAAATCGAAAGTCTCGTTTTTTATTTCTAATGATAATAAAATCAAATAATATGAATAATATTCTGTAGAAGGACTAGGATCATAATTATTTGGTTAATGCTTTGATTGATAAGCTTATTCACAACATTTCAATAAATTCTTAATGCATAATGTCATTTCAAACTTGAGTGAGTTAAAATTGAATTTCCAAGTTAATCTTGATTCATTACAAGAATAAAATCTAGTTCTTTTCCTCCTTTATTTGGAGATTCCATCATACATAATTGTTAAAGAGTTAGAGTTAAAAACTTCCAATAGATGGCATAGTTTGAACCTTGATTTTGTATTTTTATTCCTGCAAAACTGGTAACCGTGAAGTCGTGTAAAAGATGTGTTGAAACAAAGACATCTCAAAATTACGTGGATCCAAATATTCGTTTTTTTTTAATTGTCAGGCAACAGTGTTGCTTCAAATTATGTGATAATGAAGCAGAGCCAACAAATCAATTAGTGATTATTTTCCGAAGGACCCAGCTACCATTTTGGATGACGTGCAATAATTAAGAATATAACGCTGAAAACAACTGATTATATCTTTCCATTGAATATTGTAACATATTTGTTGATCATTTAAACAATTACATTGCTCAGATCTGGTGTAAATTAGTACTGTAAGAGTTTCAACTGTTGTCAAATTTACAAAAATACGGCTCCAATAATAATTGTATAATTTAGATAACGAAAACACAAAATAACATTGTCATGAAGAGATCTTATTCTATAACTATTTAGAAATACGTATATTACTAAAATATTTAAATGTGTTATTTATACGATATCAATTTTAAATATCAATTTCCGAATTTTCTAAAAAGGTTTACAAATACATCAAAGAAATAAAAATTGTAATGTAACTCAAACTTGAAGATGTGTGAACACTGTATTATACTATTTTCTGATTACATACTGAAATAAGTGTGCAACTATTAGCATAGAATTAAATTTCTCATATATTTGTTGATTATTATTGTAATATTTTAATTAAAATTCCCCTGTCGATTTATTCTAAACAAGCTCACTTTTTTATTTGCTCACTAGAGCAAATAAATCAAGTTATAATTACGAATTAGTTATATATATATATATATATATATATATATATATATATATATATATATGTTGTTTAAGAAAACTTGTTTTTGTTATTGTAGCAATCTTCCGTAGGATTCTTTCAGATTCGAAATGACTTTTACAAAGCTGTAAAATCCATTAAAATGTTATTACCATACTCTGTTATGTCCAATAACTAGATTGGGTGTATCTTAGCACGTTATCGAGAGAACTACTTAATATATCGAAAGAAATTAGAAATTTTTCACGTATTTGTTTACTTATTTTTAATTTTCTTATTTGCTTTTAAAAATTGGTAAATTTAATGAAATTACATCTATTTAATTGCATTAGAAAATATTATTTTACTTTAAAAATATGATATTTCTCCAATCAATTAAACGTGTAAGTCTATACTAACTCAATGTGGACTATCCACCATTACTATTCCTTTATAAGGTAATAAGAAGTAAATACTTATACTCTGAAGAAGAAGTAAATACTTATATAAGAAGTAAATACTTATATAAGAAGTAAATACTTATACATAATAAGAAGTAAATACTTATACATAATAAGAAGTAAATACTTATACATAATAAGAAGTAAATACTTATACTCTGTTCAAAGAGAGCAGTGCCAACAAAATTATTCTTAAAATAGAGGTGTCCCTTATAAATTATTAGCTTTTGTAGGAGATATCACGGTATTAAAACTCAATTAAGTGGTTTTTATTTGTGGTCAATATCGATGAAATCAAGGTTATATTCCAAAGTTTGCGTAGTTTTAAAAATGAATCAAGTAACGCCACGAGCAATATGATATTTAACAATTATTTATTAATAAAAATCATCAAACACGCTTCTGAAAAAAAAGGAAAAGGTTAATGATGGTTTTAGGAAAATATCATATTTATAAGAAGTTGTTGCTCTAAGTATTAATTTTTAGAATACTCGCTGAATTTGGCAGAATTTTAATGATGCTATAATAAAAACTAAAAAGTTTACTTTATAGCCTATCTGATTTCTTTAGCCTAACAATATTCTTAGCTTTTTGTCCTGAAACTTTATTTTTAAAGAAATAATAGAGTTTAAATTTTAAGCAGTACTTATGTAAACTTAAAAATATCTTTGAAACAAATACGTTTTCTTTTTGTTTGTCTAAAAACTTGATCATTTATATTGTTAGAGTTCTAAGCAATATAAATACTTTATATGACCTCAATAAGTTCGATTTTAGAATAGTCCTGTAACATTAACGTAGATGAAATATTAATGAAGTTACCTTACTGTCGCTAAATAGTCACCTCCATAAATAACTCTAAGATCTGCTATACATTGATGCAAACTTTGCAAAAGTCTTCATTGGATGAGTTCAAGGCCTCGTCACGTTTCTTTGGTTAAGAATATCGTCAATCTCTTTCTTTTCAACGACTTTGGAGTCAGTAGAATGAGAAGAATGGAGGATTGAGATCTGGCAGTATGGTGGATGTTCAACACCTTTCGCAGGGTGTTTGATGATATTGGCTGTGTGGGGAAACATTGTGGTGAACAAAAACCATGAACCTTGTTTTGCGCACTGGGATCACTCTGCGTAGACGTTTCATGGAAACAGGTCGAAATTTCAATGCTGCCAGCATTCTCGTCGCGTCCCCTCGGTGAAATTCCTTGTAGATAATTCTTGTTATCAAAAAGGTGGGTGAGCATTTTTATGCATGATTTTCTGCTGACCTGCGACGAAGTGATGAAGGAGATCTGTTCCATGCTTTGCCGTTCGTTTCAGGGTCGCACCTGAGACATCAGGACTCTGGTGACAATACAGTTCATTTTCAGTGACAAGCTGAAATTTGATGTGTAATGCAACCACCGACAAATTCCTGGGAAGCCTCTAAACGTGCCCTTCTGATCGTCCAGTCAAGTTATGTGACACAAAGGTAGCGACAACACGTTTTCATCCCTAAATTTTGGGTAACGATTTGTCGGTAGATTCTGATTGTCTACAGTTCATCAGTCATCATGTGTAATCGACGATCTTTCGTAGGTAATTTCCTCATATTCTCATGTTTTCATCACTGACGAGTCGACGGTCTTCTGCTACGGGGTTGTCAGAAACACTTTCCCGGCTTCTTCTCGAAACGGGCGAACCACTCGTATACACACTTCATGGACGGTGCTTGATCTTCATAAACGCAGATAGCATCGCATGAGTTTCTTTTGGTGTCTTGCCAAACTTAAACAAACTTTAAAATGATCTTTTGTTCGCTCATTTCCTGTTCTCAGTTAAAATTAACACTCCTAAACAAGCACTTAGTAAAAACATGTCTTGCATGGAACACAAACGACATGAGTTAACAGGTAGGGGCAGATGGTCAACTTGCAGCTATGCAGGTGCGTTTTGTTTCCTGGTATTGCCAGATCTGCCGTTCTGACTTCATTCATCGAACTTTATAGTCAGAGATTGTATATATATATAATTTTTTAGAAACGTCATTTTTATCGATCTTAACTATCTGCACTTAATTATTTACGTTTGTGTTAGTTTCTGCACAGTAATAGCTGTAAATGAAGTCTCTTACTAAGATGGATACCAAAGATGGAAGTTTACATCTTTGGAACTCGATATCGATATATGTACACATACACACACACACACATATATATAATTAAATAGATTTTATTTTAACTACATGTGTTAGTTGCTTTTCATGACTGAAAATTTAAAGATGTTTTATTTATTTTGTAATAAGACTTCAAGAAACATTTTTCCTACAAAATTATTTAAAATTTTATTTTTCATTTTCTTTTATTTCCTCCATTGCTACATGAAAGTTTGTTCTAGGTACCAAAATTTGACCAAGAAAATTTAATTAAATTAATTTTGACTTATTTGATTAATGAAATGAACTTTATTCATTTTTTATTGATTTGAAATGGCACAAATATATATCAAAGTAGTTTAGGGAAAATAATTCTAAATTTCAACATATAGCAATTCTATAAACATCTACAAAATACACAAAGATGTTTTGAAAATAAATATCATTTATACTCTAAACATTTCTTAATTCAAACGATAAACATCACACTAGGAAAATCCATCTAAAGTTTTCTTAGAAATGTTAGTACATGTTTTGTTAAAATTAATAATGTTTAGATTAAAATATCACGCAATTTAAATAATCGTCAAATAAACACAATTTGAAAAGTAGTTTAAATCTTTTGAGATGTTGGAGATAGATATTTTTAACAAAACTAGTACTCTTTGTTATCACAACAAATTGAAATCCTAACTTAGTTATTATAGAGAGGAACATTTATTCACGCTAAAGTATAAGTATTACGCCATAAAACGTGATAAAAATAGTCAAACTCGTTCTAAGTCGTCTTAAATTTCATTCATTTCATCCTCTAGGCAGGAGTATACTAACAAACAGGTGTAACAAAACTTAAAAAAGTTTAGTGTTGAAACCTGAGCTAAACTATATTATTAGCATTTTCCTTCTAAAACTCGGTTTCCTCTCGTTAGATAAATTTAATAAATTACTGGAGAAAATTATGAAAAGCTACTTTCATGTAGAACTAGTACTATTTTTTAGGAACTGACAACAGTTACTTTTTGATACTTTTCATGAATAAATATCGAAGAAAAGTTGAAAAGGGAGCAGCTATCTTGCATCATATCCCTCAAAACGCTTATGCATTTAAATTTAAGTTAGCTTTCTGTTTTTTACTTTATGTATGAAGTGAAATATACAGGGCTTGATAAAGTTTGATAGAAAGAAAAAGAATTAGAGATTTTGTTCTTTAAACAAAGTACAATAAAAGACAAAAATTTTATTTCAAAATCCTTTCGATGAAATTTCACCTAAATATATGTTATGCAGTTTATATATTTAAAAATTTTAAACATATTTATTTCATATTCACTCATTTGCTTTTCTTTTCTTTTTTTCTGACTAACATCCAATATTTCGAAAATAATGAAAAATAGTTTTTAACTAAAATTACTTTAAACTACGTAAGCATTATATTGAATAAAATAATTTTAATGAAAAATTAATTCTAAATACTCAAATAATTGGACATATCACATATCAATCTAAATCTTTATTAATTCTGCAAATATTAGGAAAAAAAAATTATGTTGAGACATATTGATCATAAAATTATGGATACAATAAATTTTCGAATCTTCCTTTTTTATAACTTTCTGAGAGTTATTTGTAAACTGTACAGAGAATTAAATTATTCACAGAATTTAATCTTTTCTCTTATACGTTACAACCGCATTCGATTTTCAAAATCATTCCATTTCATTATAAGTAATTAATATAATTATTCTGAAGCATGAAAATGCAAAAACAAAGATTTATGAAGTCTTTAACTTATTAAAATTCATTTAAACCTTTTCTCTCATATATTGACATAAAATTTTCCAATCTTAATTAACTTCAAATTCTGTATGTATGTGCTTCAATGTCTGTATATAT